>VUQH01035143.1:0-25403 GCA_015106775.1 Etroplus canarensis
CTCCTTGGGCAGTTCCTTCCACCTCATGATTCTCATTTGTTCTGACATGCACTGTGAGCTGTAAGGTCTTATATAGACAGGTGTGTGCCTTTCCTAATCAAGTCCAATCAGTTTAATTAAACACAGCTGGACTCCAATGAAGGAGCAGAACCATCTCAAGGAGGATCAGAAGAAATGGCCAGCATGTGCGTTAAATATGAGTGTTACTGCAAAGGGTCTGAATACTTATGACCATGTGATATTTCAGTTTTTCTTTTTTAATAAATTTGCAAAAATTTCTACATTTCTGGTTTTTTCTGTCAAGATGGGGTGCTGAGTGTACATTAATGAGAAATAAAATGAACTTTTTTAATTTTGGCAAATGGCTGCAATGACACAAAGAGTGAAAAATTTAAAGGAGTCTGAATACTTTCCGTACCCACTGTAGCTAGTCAGTAAGTCACACAGCAGCAGCTCAATGCATTTAGGCACATAGACATGGTCAAGATGACCTGCTGAAGTTCAAACCAAGCATCAGAATGGGGAAAAAGGTCTAGTGACTTTGAACATGGCATAGTTGTTGGTGCCAGACAGGTTGGCCTGAGTATTTCAGAAACTGCTGATCTACTGGGATTTTCCCAACACAACCATCTCTAAGGTTTACAGAGCATGGTCAGAAAAAGAGCTGCAGTTCTCTGGGCAAAAATGCCTTGTTGATGCCAGTGGTCAGGGGAGAATGGACTACTGCTTTGAGCTGATAGGGAGGCAACAGTAACTTAAATAACCATTTGTTGCAACAAACCAAGGTGTTTAGAAGAACATCCCTAAATGTGCAACATGTTGTACCTTGAAGTAGATTGGCTACAGCAGCAGAAGGCCACACAGGGTGCCACTCCTGTCAGCTAAAAACAGAAAACTGAAACTACAGTTGGCATGGGCTCGCCAAAATTTGACAATAAAATATTGGAAAAAAATAGAAAGTTTACTGGTCTGAAGAGTCTCGATTTCTGACGCAACAATCAGAGGGTAGGGTCAAAATTTCTGGTAGACAACATGAAAGCATATATCCATCCTGCCTTGGATCAATGGTTCAGGCTGGTGATGGTAGTGTAATGGTGTGGGAGATGTTTTTTTGGCACACTTTGGGCCCCTTTGTGCCAACTGAGCTTGTTTAAACGTCTCTGCCTGCCTGAGTATTGTTGCTAACTACGTCCATCCCTTTATTACCACAGTGTGGCTATCTTCTGATAGCTGCTTCCAGCGCACCATGTCACAAAGCTCAAATTATGACCACAGTCACCAGATCTTAAACCAATAGAGCAGCTTTGGGATTTGGTGTAAAGGGAGATTCACCTCATGGGTGTGCAGTCAACAAATCTGCAGCAACTGTGTGAGGCTATCTTGTCAATATGGACCAAAATCTCTTAGGAATGTTCCAAGAAGCTTGTTAAATCTATGTGACAAAGAATCATGGCAGTTCTAAAAGTAAAAGAGAGTTTCCAAGATTGTGTGCCTTCATTAGGTGTATTTAATAAAGTGGCCATGAGTGTATGATATGAGAGTGCATTGATAAGATTAAACTAGTGGCTCCCAGACTTTTTGGCATACAGAAAAATAATCTATTTTGCCAGGTAACTGCATATGAATATGGAGAATCTGTGGTGAGGGGATATAATTATTAGGACCTCAGGACCAATCAGATTTGCATAGATTTGGTTCTGTGCAGGTAAATGATCCCTTTGAATAGCAAAAGAGGGAAAGCACTGGCCAAAATGCAGTCTTGAAATCACTGGCTATTGTGACCATGATTTAATGTTTTTAACCCTTTTAAATTTATCTGCATTCTTAAAGAATGACCTGCACATGCAACAGGAAATCCTGGCTTCCATGTCTGCTGGCTACTCTGGAAGCTCTGAAATATTTGCCATGATCCACAGAGCCCAAATAATCAGACAATAGTCAATGGGTTCTCATATTGTGTTTCAGACACCTATAAGTTGTTAGCAGTTCACCAAAGACTTACATCTGCAATGAAAATCTGTTTTATTTAAATAACTTTTTGACATAAAAGAGATTAAATTGTCCAAGACACGAGTACAGTTTTTTACTTCTTTATTACAAAGTTATTCATCTAATGACTTCTCAGACAGAATTATTGAACCATATAAACTAGCTGAAACTAGGTTCACCTGGGAGGCAGAACAGTAAAATGATATTAGGCATTGATGCATCAGTAATGGTCTAATTATGAAAAATTAATAGTGTACCAGTCACAGGGGACATATTTTTCCATAGTGACTCCAATTACATTTTATTTTTTGCAAGTAGGTTTTAGATACATCAGTTTTTTTGGGTAACAATAAATATCAAAACTCAAACCTTCTTAAGTTAGGCATAAATACCAATGAAATACAATTATATTGATCTCTAAACAGCAAATGTTTTCCCCTGTTTTCTGTTTAGTCCTCAATGCTCTCGACATGTCTTGGAAGGCTTATTGTGCAATTGGCTCTCTCAAGTTTTCTCAGTACAGGATCAAATGTGGGATTAATATGATGTAAACGTTAATCCAAAGGAAATTAGATATGTGTGTCTGGCAAATCATGTCAGTGTTTGTTTATGTGAAAGACCGTGACTTGTATGGCCCGGTCACAGAGAGGGTTTACTCATATCTGGAGGCAGTCCAGCTGGCTTCCTCCTGCATGTTGGACCATGTCAGAGGATCTACTTTATCAGATGGGCAGATCTTAGGCTTAGAGGGCCATCAGAGTGTATGTGTGTGTCTGTGTTTGTCTGATTCCCTTAGATTGAAAAGCCGTTTGATTTGTCCCTTTTGTTCACTTTTTGAAAGCATTTTCAAGGTGTGAACACTGCAGCTGCAGGTACATGAGTGCAAGACTGCACCCAATATGTGTGCATGGCCTCGGTGCTCGGCAGCGTCCAGGAGTGTGAAATTAGATGGTGGATTGTTGAAGGTGATAATGAGCAAAGTGCCATTCTCACAGGAAGAGCATTCTCTTGCAATGTGTGGAACTGCTATACTCTATCTGATTTTAATCACTACATGCTGTTTTTTTAATAATCCCTAAAGCGAGCCCAATAAGCCATTCATTCTCAGTAAAACCAGACTTTCTTTGTTTTATGCTTTATAAAAGAAGTCACCACTAAGGTTTTTCACATGTTATTACAAACTAATGTAATCAGAAATAAACTGATTGTTGGTTAATGATTAATTAATCAAACTGTTTTCTTGAATAATCAGTTGCTGATTATGAACTGGTAGCGTCTCTCCTTTGCAACTGTCAAAAACTCAAGAATTATACAGTTCACATACATAAGGCAAAAACAACAGCATATCTTTAGTTCTAAGAAGCTGGATCCTGTTAAGGGTAAATCAGTATATTTATCAACATAGCTGCAAAATATTTTCTCACAATGAACATATCGAACTAATTAATGCTTTTTTGTTTCAGGTCTACCAAGTTCAGTGAATTAATGGGCATATTTATTATGAGCTATAATTGTCTTTATGTAAAGCATAACACTATTTAGCTCAGGGAAAAACTAAATTAAAGAGACATCTGCCAAACATCATCTTCCGTCAACAATCAAAATATACTAAATACTAAAAAACACCTCAAAATGCAGATTTACTCTCATTTTATCACAAAAAATGCTAGACTTTATGTGCATGATATATAGTGGGTGATTATATAGTACATTTTATTACCTTGTACAAGGCAGAGGCTGTGTGCGCATTTCCAAGAAATCCATAAGTTGCTGGGTGTAATTTAATCTCAGTACTTTTTGTGTTTTGCATACTATTTATTTTTGCCTAGTCTGTCCCAACTCCTCAATACTGTCGCTCCCTAGTATAATCTCAAATCTAAAAGAAACAAAAAATGTTATTAAAACAATCTTGTTAAAGGTCATGAGCACTCCACACTGACATCTGTCCTTGAAAGGCTGCCAGTTTTCAGCTCCAGTGTTGAAAGCCTCTAAAATACATGCTTAATAGCAAGTGGATGCAACCAGAAATATTTAAGGGACACATGATTGTCAGTTTTCTTGTGATAAAGATTGTTTCTTGCAGTATAAAATCATGTATATGACATCGTCTGTGATTCTGAGGAGATCTTTTTAAAGTATAAAAAAGACCCCTGATTGAGCATCAAACACACATCAGACTATTTCAACCCTGGGAATGGACTTTAAAATATGTGACACTTTACCTAAAAGGGAGTGTTTGACAAAATATATGATTAAGTTGCATTAGGGGAAATGTAGGATTCAGCATTTCTTGGAGCTGGGCCCATAGTAGTGACTAAAATCCTGAATATTAGAAAAAACTGCTGAACACAAATTTTCTTCCATAAGCTGTCTATTGTGAGTCACGCAAATAAACTTGCTCTTATAAACCAGAATGAACACCGTAAAACTTAAAAAGAAAGGGAATGTCATCCTTTGATTTGTTTAAGAAAACACCATATTTGTAATCTTCTCAGTAAATATGACAATCATTTTATTTTTTTTAAAAATATTTTGAATGGGAAAAATTCACTGCTGTAAAGCTGCAAATTTCGGCTTTAAGAAGTCTGTATAATAACATGGGTGTGTTGAAATAGTTTGCTTGTTTTGCAGAGAGTGTGTCAGCATGTTAGACAGTTTCAGACACTTTCAAAATGGTCACTAGGCAAAGTGTTAATGACAACCAGACGATAGCATTCCAGTCTCAACAAACAGCCCAGTAGGACAAACACCTATCCTATCCTCTCACTCTCATTATGTTTCTCAGCCACACACACACTCTCAAACACACACTCTTTCTATGTTATATTTGCTTTACCAGAGGGACTGAAACAGTGTCCAAGCATAATTCACGTCAAAAAGATGTTTGGAAACATGCATTTAAAACACTACAGAAACAATCTTTGATAAGAAGGTATGAAAAAAGAAAGTATAAATTAATTTATGTTACCTGTGTGTGTGTGTGTGTGTGTGTGTGTGTGTGTGTAGGTATGTGTGTATGTATATGTGTATATACCTAAGTATTTGTATCTGTGCATGTGTGTGTGCACATGTATGTGTGTTGCACCTAAGTATTGAAATTAAGGTGACATTGGCTGAATGGTAGACGACTGAGTGAGGGGTGGGAATTAGCATTTATTTACTTCTTCCTACTCCTTTTCAGACTCACAACTGGGGCCTTTCTCTTTTTTGTTTGTTGCTCTTTTGTGTGTATACAAATACATTTTATTCTGTCTTCCTTTGTTTACATGTCTGAAATAAACTAAACTAAACTAAACTGAACTAAACTTTTTGTGTCTCAAGTTTTGGCATGTCTCTCTTCTTTTTTTTCCACTCTGACTCTGTCCATTTCCTCCCCCCTCTGTGTCCTTCTCTGTCATCCCCCCTGAAGCTGATCTTTTCTTCCAGACGTATTTCTATTTGACAGAGATGTGATTGAGGATGTGTGTTTAACCGCTGTGTCCACTGAGAGGCCCTGAAAGTGCAAGCCTGACTCTGTGCGTGTGTGTGTGTGTGTGGTGTGTGTATGTGTATGTGTGGTCATTATGACTAGTTGAGGGCAGTTTCACAGGATATTTACTGTCAGTGTTAGGTGAAGCGGAGAGAGTGTGCATTTGTGAACAATCCATGTGTATGCGAACAATTCGTGTGCGTGTGTGTGGGGGTGGGTGGTGGTGGTTTATAGGTGTTTTAGTAGGACAGAAAGGGAGTCAGAGAAAACAGAAACTCTGCAGCTGATAAGAGCCTCGAGGGGTCCGTCTGCTTTTAATCAGAACACACACGTTTCAATTACATATCTTCATCCTCTTACACCCACTTCACTCCACCCAATCTAGAGACCCCCTCTGAGTGCTGTTATCACTGGAGGCACAATCATTCCTGGTGTGGGACATCTGTCTCTTCCCAGAGGCAACACAGTGACACACACTCTGCTCACACTCATAATGTGCGGTGGAGATGTTCCACTTTAGGCACTTTATCTGGAAGACACATTTTTACTCCATTCACAGCAAGCAAGAACACAATCCATATCCATGAACACTACCATGTGTCATCTCAAACACATCTAAAATTTTCCCCAAACCAGAACTACCTCTTATGGCTAGATACTACTACACACTGGTCATTTGTGCAAACAGACTGTTCATACTAGACAAAGAGCAGCTGTAGTAGCCTAAAAGTGTAGTATGAATTCAATTTTTAATGCATAAGAGTGTGTCATTTCTATTTTAAAATACTTGTTATAAAGCAGACCTATTATGCTCTCCCTTATTTACTGTCACATATTTACTATTAAATGGTGGATGCTCACATTAATCATGGCAAGTTTAAAATCAGGTCAGTATATGTGCAAGTAATCCATGTGAGCCAAAATCTCAGGTTTCAGACTGCTCCAAATACTTGGTCCAGAGAGGTTTCTCTACTCTTGGCTCTGTAAGATGTCACTGAGAACATATATCACTAATATGGTCATTTCAGGCACACAGGTCTCGCTGTGTGCACCACAACCCCACCCACCTGCTGTTCAAACCTTCTGTTTGTGAGAGGCTGCCAGTCAGAAGAATGATGGCTTAAAGACAGGGAGAAGGGAGCTAAATGGATTATTTTGAACTGGCAAAGCTATGGAGTTAGATATGAAGTTAAAAAAGAGCATAATATACACACTTTAAAAGACCAAAACATTTCATTCTCCTTATACTGTATTTTCTAATTGCTCTACCCTGTGTGTGGCCCTCATTATTATTTTGCCCATTTCCTTCACAATAAATGAATCTGTGTTTTAATAGTGGCTTGACAATGTTAAAAAAAGGATGGGCGGCATATGTTAGTAGGATCAATTTGTTGGTGACTTTGTTCTTTTCTTTTGGTTTTCTTGACTATTAAAAAATATCATCACATTCACCCTTTAAAATTCAAACAAGGTCCAAAAGATAAAACCTTCCTTTAAGGACTGGCCAGAAAAATCTCATTTCACATAGACAGACGTCTTCAGCTGTCAGACGAGTCACGCCCACCCACCAGTTTGCAAAGGCTGTGCATGTTTAACCTGTACATGTGGGGTTGTCTCGCCTCAGTGAGCATGAATTGTACCGAGTCTACAAGCTGGTGATGGACTTATTTGCCAAAATATCTTCACGTAGGAAGTGTAACACTCAAACTTGATCTCACAATGATAAATATATACGAGCAACAGCATGCTCACACACGTATCATCATTTACCAGTCTGAGTGTTTATGGAGAAGTGCTTTGTTTCATCTCAGCAGAATTGGCCCTGTATGACCTCTTTGCTGGCTCTGTTGTAACTTTGGAATGAGTGCATATGAATGTGACTAATCATTACTTCCTTTTATGAAAGCTAAACTTTGGTGCCTCTAATCAGTTGTTCTTCCCCATGCTGCACTCCAAATGAATCACAAGCTCAGCTTTTGCAAAACACTATTTGTTGAATGGGAACACAGAGTGTGATAATATATAGGGTAGAAAACAGGGTCAGATGTGGCAATATCTTATCCTTGTTTCTCACCTTTTCTTTGTATGTGTGTCACAGATGTTTGAGCTGCCTGAGCACAAGGTGGAAGTGTTACTGGGACCAAGCAAAACACCTATGTGTCTCCAGTAAAGATGATTCAAATCGCAACCTGCTAGAGGTGAGTAATGTGCTTTTGATCCGTCAATAAGACGCCCGGAGGAACACATGTTGTTAGGTTTCTACTAGTCAGAGCTTCAGTCATAATCTAGACTGTACTGTCCAAAATCTCTAAGTGCTCTGTGGTAGTTTGAGTCCAGACAGGTTAGGCAATGGCATAGATGTGGTAATTCAGTGTGAGGTTACGAGTGTCACAACTACAGTATGTAGGAATGTTGAAACCAGCTATAAAATCTCAGAAGGTTCTGGTTTTACAAACTCATTAGAGGGTTTTTAAAAATCTGAAGTTTCTCTTTTTGGCACTTTTTTCTGATAAAGAGGATAGGAGTCTTAATAAATGTTAGAACTACTTGATATCAGCAAAGAGTTAAATCTACACCTACGTTTTCAGCCAGCTTTTGATATTCCTTTAGTTTGCAGTTTGACTGTACAAGTGGATTATGTAGATATATGTTTGCCAATGTATACCCCTGAAGGGTGTAAAGCACTTTGAAAAGCAAACAAATCATCAAACTGTGTAAAATGTTTGGCACAAAAGCATGAAATGGCTGTGAATGTGTGAAATTTATCTAAAGTTTCAAGTGTAGCATTACTGAAACCAATTAAGGTTCCCCAGATACCACTGTCCTTTTGGACATTATTCCAACAGTATCAAGGCCATCAAAGTCAGCCACTGTATTATTTTTGTCTCCTTTCTAGTTTTATTGCTCAGCCGGATACCATGGCTTGTTTGGCCCACCAGACTTTGGCCCTCGGGGTAGGGGGTCTAAATGTCCACTCACACAACCGGTCCCAGTTAGATACTGAGGATGTGATTCACAGTCCTCTGGTCAGCTGCTAGTTAACTGGTTTTGTTCTAATGTATAAGTTTTTTATTTCTATGAATGTTTAGCTCTCAACTTGATATCATAAGATCCCCAGATTAAAGCATGGTTGTGAGAAAACCGAAGTAATAAAGACATCATAGTGTTTTTTTTTTAAGCAAATACAATAAATCCTAGTCAGGCGTGCTGTTTTAGCTCCCAAGATACTAAAAGACAAACATATGAAGCGCAAGAGGCTTCTCCTTTTGAGTCACTTTTTGTCATTTAAATTGTAAGCTCTTTTTAAATGTGAAAAAGATTTTTATAACATAGGTCAGAATGTGATGATGAGGTGTTTTTTTTTCATTCTGTTGAGTTCACCGTAGTGTCCAGTGGGTCTGTTTTTCTAATCCCTCATCATCTCTGTTTGAAGCTATTGTTATGTCTCTCAGAGAAAGACTTCACCCTCTCATTTCCTCTTTCTACAGATAAACAGGACAGGTATTTTGCGTCACGGATGTGTGTAAAAAAGCCATTGTTTTCTTTAACTCCTATATGTCACTTCCTGCCCCTACACCCCACTTGACCATAGAATGCAGCATCCTGTCCCAGCCTGGTTTCCTCTAAGGTTCCTCCATCACCATCAGGAATGGTCCAAGACTTCACGTTATCCCTGAACAACATCCAGGAGGTATGACAGACGTCCTCCAGCTATGGAGCTTGACTTGGACTTTGTCCAGATTGCATGTTGTGAAAATGATTGGAATAAAACAGAAGCATATGGTGTGTTTGCTTCAAGCTGAGTTAAACACAGATGGATATTTGTGTGCTGTGATTTGGGTCAATGAGTGAGTAAAACCAGGGTGATCTTCATATTGTGAGACAGAAATAAAAAATGAAGAATGAGCGAGTATCTTTATGCTTATGTTGCTCACTGCTCAGCTGTCTGGGCCCTCCGTGCCTCTGGTATCTAGCTGTGACTCGCTGAGTTGTGTCTTCGTCAGCACAGCATACAATGTGCAGTCAGTCTGAGGCAGCACACATGCAGAAACCAGGCGCTTTATTTTGCCTGTGTTCATTTTAAATTCAGGTAGTCCTACCAGATCAGTTTTTCAAATGCTATTCTCATTCTTAATCCGTGCCGAGAGAGTCAGATGCTGATCCTGCATCGCTGATAAGGACACAACTGGAATCTGCTGAAAATTCCAGCGCTGACTGGTTGCCAGGCGTGGTCAGTCACACGCCTAACCCGGGCTGGCCTCTCAAGCCATCTCCTGGTGTGTTGCTATGGTGACAGACATTGAGTCACATACAACCCCCTTTCACACACACACTCTTCCTTAGGGCAGCCTGAATGTGATTGGCCTTTCATACTCTTTATTACGAAAGTTTATACAAACTGACGCTGTTAGAATAATGCCTTCATCTGTCGACAAGTCAGCAGAGCAGGAAACGTCCTGTCAGTCAAATTCAGTTCAATCCAAACCATCGCCACTGCTCAGATCCTTCTGGAATTTGTGGTGAATTTCAGTTTGGTTCCCACACTTCCTCCAAAAAGTCAAACCTAAAATAAACACTTTCACACAGGCTCACTAAAATGTTACGCAAAAAGCAGAAGCTTACAAGTTTGTTTTCAATTAAATATTAGTTCAGACCAAACGTAATTCCAGGAAACAGTTCAGGAGTATTTTGGAATTTTTCTGTGAGAAAAACCTCTAAGTTGGTCAAAAAAAGTCAGGCTTGTAATAGCAGAGTCCTGGAGAAACTGAGTAAAGTAGAGCAATTTAAGGTGGCTGGATTCACAGACAAATTACCTCTTCCACTTTAGGCACTTATCCTTTACTGCTCTTACCTATCTGAGTTTCTTTATGGTCTAAATGTCAGTAAAACTCAGGGCTCCCTTTCTGTGAAGGCTGAATTCATATTCATTATTCTGACTCCCAGATGACTTGCTGAGATGTGGGAGTCCAGATGTTTATGAATATGAAATTTGAATGGATCACATCTTTTCCTGGCAGGGACAATTATTGTTGGTTATTTCAGTTTCCTAGTTCTCTTTCTGAGGTGTCAGTTATTACCAGACAGTGATGGAGACAGTGAGAACATCATGCTGTCAGGGGTTTTACTGTGTTTTTTTTGTTTGCAGCTGTTGCTCAAATGCTTCATATTTTTTAAAATAAGTGTTTTTGCATAACAGAATGAGAAGCTGGAGTGTGACTTTGGAACAGATCAGCGATATGAAGCCGCATGGCTGAACAGCTCAACTGTCAAGTGTAGTAGAGTGACAGTAAGTACAGACGATGACCTACCAGAAAAGACTCCTGAATGAGTTTGCCAAGTCTGAATAAATATAATTTAAGCTCAAGCACATCTACTGTGCATTTACTGGTTCAGTGTGTTCATTATTGTTAGGTTTAAGGCATATTTGTAACTTGTTTTTGATGTAATTATTTTAAACCCTTGTTTAAGAGTTACTTAAAACCCATTATTATCTAAAGCATCAGTAAGTGGAAACAAAATGACATACATGAGAACACTGAGGAGATGTTTAGCACAGCCTGTTTTACTGATGGCATGTACCGCCTTGTCTATTTAGCTTTCCACTGATCAGATAAGTAAGATTTACCACCTTAACCTGAGGAGGAGAGGAGACTTCACTGGACAGAGGAAGGATGTATTCATTGACAGCCCTCAGCCAGTGAATGGTAAGATATAAAACCCATGATTATGTAGACATGCAAAAAAGAAAGAAAGAAATAGATGAAAAACACAGACCCCCGCTCCTTGACATTTGTTTGCTCATCTCTCATATATTTGCAGTGTAATTAGACCACTGCCACAACAAGAAAAAAGTGATATAGCTGTCACTGTTTCTCCCAGAATGCGTTTTACCTGTGGACAGATGTTATCTAATGAGATTGATAGGTTTTATTGAATTTGGAGAAAAATAAATATCTCCTTACAGGGACAAACAATGTGCATCTACCTTTCACTTGCAATAATAGCAGTTTGTGTCTTACAACACATAATTTGCCAACAACTAGTAATTTGCCATGATGTTATATTCTGCTACTGTCTAATTACACATAATGATTGGAGAACATAGGGAGCTGCAATTTAAGGTGTTATCAATGCCTCTCACAAGCGATGTCCACATGTATTGTTGCAAACACAATTTGAGCTCCATGACAACAGTGAGATGACGAAAAGTGATGTGTGTTGTTGAACTTGGCATGTTGTCTATAGTGCAGCCATAAGCCAGTCTTTGCCTAGCCCAGTTCCAGATGTGCTGTTCGCAGGCCATGTGTCTACCATGTGAACAACAGCCTTGGGCCACCACCAGACACTCTGTGCTGTTAACACAGAAGACGGCCGCTTTCTGAACATGCAGAGTCATCAAATTTTAAAATGACACACACTTTATCACACACATACAGGCATGCACACACTATAATATGCACACACTCAGTTGCACAGATGCACATGCAGTGATACAAATGGGACTTCTCACTGGGAGGCACATTGGAACATGAACATAATCATCTGTTTTCCCTGGCTTTGTTCTCCTCCACTACTCTAGCTCTCTTTCTCTTTTTTTACTGGTTTATTTTTATAGCCATGTATATATATCATCCTCTTATGCTGTTTATTTAGAGCATGCAATCCACATGCTTTATAAAAGCTATAAAAGAAAATAGTTTGAGGAGTGCACATGAAGTTGACCAGTCAAGGCAAACACAGTTCAGTAATGTTTTCTTACAGTAGTAATTGCCTTCATGTCTCTCCCTTACCTTCCATCTTCATCTAGTGGAGGTGTACAACTGTGGAGTGGGTAGCTCGGACTGTTCCCAGTGCTGGGGTCGGGAGGATCAGGGGCACCTCTGTGGCTGGTGTGATAACAGCTGCAAACCAAGGGATGACTGTCAACCAATCAGGGATCAATGTCCTAATCCTGAGATCCACAAGGTAAGCTCTGCTATGAAATGTGCATGATTTGGGGCTAAAAATGCTTGCATTCATCCTCCTACAGCCCTCACCTGCTTTAGTGTTTTGGCCATAAAATGGTGAGTCATGAGGTCACTCACATGGAGTGGCAGTCACATTGCTTGTGTGTCCAGGGTCAGCTGCTGAGGTATTGTTTGAGTATTATTAAAGCAGTTCTTTCAGTAGTAACACTAACACTCACTTAGCCACAGACCCCAGGAGACACAGCTGAGTCGACCTACAGTGACTCAGGAGAGCATGAGAACACCTTCTGCACTGTGGAACTACAGTATGTGACTAACCTATGCAGACTGTGAAATGAAAGCTATATGTGTAGGACCCTTTATGTATAAAACCACATAGACTAAAGGAAAGCAAATAAGAACCATGAGGGATTTCATACTTGCGACCACAACAAGAAAAAAACCACATTGGTAAAACGAATTAAAGAGTGTTTATCTTACACAGGATCTGACTGTGGTCACGTCATCATGATTACTGGCAGGGTTTGTGGAGCTCATTTGCATGATCGTATTCATTTGTTTTTCCAACTGTAATGGGAGCCTGTTTAAAGTCATCCTCCAAGCCTTTTCTGCCGCTACCAAGCGTTTTATCAGCACAGCTTTGGTAGGCGGTCATGGGAAGCATGGCTCACATGAGACTCAGTCGGCCTGAACTTCCTGTAGATAAAACCTGGTCGGCAAGCAGAACAAAGCAGGCTGACACACACACTCGCTCACATACACATACATAAGCCCACAATCTGTCACACAAATAGGCCATATTGAAGCATTCACGATTATCCTTCATTCTTTGTAGCTGTCAGCATACTGTGACTAACAGGATGCTCTGTGAGAGTCTAACTTATGTGGACTTCTTACATGACTGAAGTTAGCTGGGCTGAGATTCAGTATGTGTGGGTAGACTATTGTTGCAATACTCCCTGTCTCTCTCTTTCACACACACACACACACACACACACACACACACACACACACACACACACACACACACACACACAGATGCCAATTCTGTCCTTTTCAACTGACATCCATTTACATCCTAATGATGGAAGCAAATCCCAGTGCGGTCATGCGACCTGTCACCCTTCCTTGCGAATCACTGAGTATGTTCAGGCCTGGGTAGACCTATCTGCCACCAAATATGAAAGGATGAGAGAAGCAGGGTGATGGATAGGGATACAGACAGGCATAGTGGGGGTGCATAGGTAAGAAATAAGAAAAGGGAAGCTGCCACGTTGTTAAGCGTGTACACAGCAGAGATGAGATGAAAGAAATTGAGAGCTGGAATCCTCCCACATCTTCCTTTTTTTTGACCTGTTTGCCATATAATGTGTTGCTGTGGCCCCTGGGCTACGCAGGGACCAGTGGTGAAGCTGTTTACTAGACTCAACGGCTCATTTCCTTTTGAGGGGATCGCTTGTAGCCCAGCCCCTCACATGCCTGATACCGATTTCCCTCCTGCCACTCACCCTCGCTTGCGTCTGAAGCTCCCGCCCCATCTCGCCACAATGATCTCTGCCACAGCAGGCTGTGGTGCAGAGTAACTCGACTCCATTTTGAAACCCAAATGCTCTTGTTTTGACTTTCTGACTCGTGGAGAAAGTGATCTTGGCTGCAGGGCAGAAAGGACAGACTCTTTTTCTGAGGGAATTCAAACTTCCACGGTTTGAATTCCAAATACTGCTGATTTTGTTATTGTTTTGGAGTAACTAATTTACGTTCCACTGACATTCTGTTTGTCTTTTTTTCCTCCAAGCCCTAGTGTATTTGGTCTCCCTGTTTTGTATAAGATTTTTCTTTCATTTTTTTTCGTCCTTGCAAATAAAAACTGCTTGCAAAGCAGTCCGCGCTTTTGAGTGAGCTCTGCATGTGTTAGTTACTGTATACTCATAGTTTATGAGTTCAAGTCTGGTTCAAAGCTTACAATGCTGTGTAGATTATTCCCCCCATCATAAGTGGAAGTGGTACAGTGCCAGGGTGCCCCGATGGTGCTTTTGTTTCAGCCTTGTACATATATACTGAGACCCCTGATGACTGATCCCAGGATGTCAGATATATGTCTTCCTATTTAATGTATTAAAACTATGTACTACATTTTAGGTATGTCTAATTATACTAAAATTAGTAGTATGTTGTTTGTATAAGAACAGTGTTAAACAGAATGCAGATAAATATGGTCCTGAAAATTCCCCTCCAATAAATTGACAAATGCTTTTAAAGAAACATTGCAGACAAAAGCTGCTTTCAGACTGAACAGTTCTGGGCACCCCCTGAGGTGGTTCTCTGGGAACTATATATCTTTAAAGCCTTTTTTGTTGTTTTTTGCATTCCCACTGCTAATGGCAACTCTAACGTGATGTAATAGGCAGTCAGTGGTAATGCAGCATCATCCCTTGTTGTGCTCTTGTTTTCATGTAATCCTATTTCAGCCTCCTCGTTTTCTACATTGCTTTGCTCCGGATTGGATGCCTGACAGCAAGTTGAGGGGAAATGCTAGCAAAATATATTTTGCTCTGATAAGTCAGAATTGCTTATGATATATATGAGTTGTTGGCTAAGGTTTACCGATGTTTACGCTTTTTCCGTGCTGGATGCCAATGCTGCATTGATATTTGGTCAATCGATGCACACTTATCTTTGGACCTGTCACAGCACATCTATGTCACTCAGTTTATCTTATGCTTGGAAAGTACATACTCTGTAATAGGAGCTAAAAAAGACCTTAAAAACAGAGCTCTATGAACTAGGGTCATCCTCAGATCCTGCTGCCTTCAACAGTTGCTAAAACCATGAAAAAGTTCCTGTGATCTAAAGCACCTAAATATGGACTACTTTTGTACCATCTGACAAAGTGGGCAATACACAGACACCCTTAATCCATCCCACACATACGGGGTTAATGTCATTATACTCCCATTCCCTATGCTCTCGTCAGTAATACTTCCTCCACAATCAGTGACTGTCCATCTCCTGTGTACTACATGCTGTATATATACATGTGTGTTTTAGTACCTTCGCCCCTCCTTTCCCCGACCCCTAATTCTGTCTCTCTTTCTGTCCTCCCCACCCTTGCCCAGGGGGCTCCATAAATATCATTTCATCCTGTGGAGCCGCTGACACGCTGCAAAGGGCCTACGATAAATAATTCACTCCCTTGGTGCAGGGCAGGCAGACTCCCCTGCTTAGGAATTCAGCATGAGTGTGTGTACATTAGAGTGGAAAGGCTTGTGTTGGTGGTGGTAGTACACACAGCCATACCACGTCAACATATACTGCATGCTAACACACTGTTCAATATATAAAGAATTCAAATGATTTAGTTGAGGGTGCAGACTCCATTAGTCCTTCACATTGATCTTCCCTCACTGCCTATTGGTCAAGCACACCAAAATGTCTTGCCTCATTCAAGTGCTGATGTAGTTTCCTATGCGTGTGATGCCTTTTCTAACCAGCATTAGCCCAACACCTCAATTTTTTTCTGCATCGTTCACAGCATGCCGAATTAGGTTGATCTGTAGGATTGTGCATGGACCATCACCTGCCCTCTTTTAGTACTAGCTCCTTGATTTATTGATGATGCCTGGGATTATTAATGCTAGTAGCCTGCTCTCTGCTTACTGAGCTGGCATGAGAGCCCAGCCCCTCAGTATCTAAAGGCCTAGTGATGGAAAGAGGCAGAGAGCGGAGAGGAAAGAGAAGTCAGTGGGCTTTTGTGGAAGCTTTAACTCAAGAGCGGGAAGTCGGCATCACACGAGATCTGGTGTTAGTTGGCAAACGGTGACAGACACTCTTCATTTTGTTAGTTAGACCTTCCTCCTTTCTTTGTTTGTACTCCAGGTAGATATGAGATAGTGTACGGGAGCATGAGTGACAGACTGGGAAGAAATGGAGACACTGAAAGTCTATTTTCTGTCAGGGTATGTGATTAATGCTATATGTGTGCATCCTTCTACCTGTCTCTTGTCTATTGAGAGTTTTTGTGTCTGTGTATACCATTATTTTTTTCTTAGCATCCCTGACTTGTCAGTAGTTTCTTATCCACACGCTTGCTTGTCTGGCCTCAGCTTCACACAGGGAGTGGTCAGGATGTTGCTGGAAACAGTCCATCCACCAGTTTCTGACACTTTTGTCTTGACAGCTGCATGTCTTTATCAGCTGAGCTCTAGCAACACTTGGTTAAGTATTGCCACTTGGATGTAATTTACTGTGACTACTGTACATAGTCTCAGTCTTTTAGTTGGTTACAGCAGCCTGTGTTTGCTCAAGATCCTCACCACTCTGGCATAGCTCTTTGTGCTAACAATAGTGTTTTCTTGTTTGTCTGAAGCTTGAATGAATGCTACTCCAAGAACACATAATCACACACTGTACTGGCCCACTCATTTTGCGGAGCTCCTAATAAATGTGGCAATAGGAAGAAGCGACAAGCACCATGACTGGAGGAGGGCAGAGGCCACTATTGTTTGTCTCAGCTTCACCCTCTAACCTCCACTCATTCTAATGGATGCCAAGGAAGGAGAGAGAGCCTGAGATTTGATTAGCCTCAAGCTGCACCGTCTAATTGCCCCTTCCACCAAAGCCATATTGAAATGATTTATTCATCATCAAGCTCCAAACAGTCCCTTGAAATAGGCTGCCAGAAAACAGGATGCTCGATCCTTGCTCCCCTGCTATCCACTATTGTCTCTGTCATTGGAGAGTATAATGGGCGTGATGTTTCCATTGCTAGTAGGATGAAGGTTGATGTTTATGGCTATGGTAATGACGGGCAATACTATTGTTAAACATTCATTACGTGAAGACTACCTTGGAAGAGTGGAGAAATGTGCCAGCTCAATGCCACTCTAACATCTGTATTGGCTGTGGAAGGCCTCAGACCATAATTGAACAACTGTTATATGTGTTTTCTTTGTATTTAATTTGCATGGTAAATGTGCTGTTTTTGGTCAACCCCAAGGGTTTACTGAAAGACACCATATATCTTCAGCTTTAATAAACTGCTTGAGCTGTTTCCCTTTCATCCCAAGCTAAGAGAGTTTGTTAAAGACTTGCATCTAAAAATGTTCTGGGAAACTTAATCTTAGTTCTTTGCATCTATGCATCAGCCTGCTCTTATCCCTTATCCAAGAGCACATTTCAACACCAGTGGGGCCAGAATCGCTGTCATCCCTAGCAGAAGAGCCTCTTCCATAGTTAAATATGCTCTTTAAAGAACCCTTTCAGCTTAGCTTTTGATATTTAAGCACGAGCAGGAAATTGCATTGATTATGGGTTATGAACGCTGGACAGTAGATGGTTAGACTGGCCAGCCTGAGATTAATGCAGCAAGTTTCTCACAGAGAAACCTAGCCCTTTTTTAACCCGCTGGACGTCAGTATGTTACCTTTACGTTACTCCAACCGGGCGGCCCCTCAAAGGATCAGTTTAACACCTAAGCAAATGGGCTTTCAACAGAGTTATATTAATATGTTATTGGCCACCGGCTAGCAGTAGGTTAAATATAGGATGCTGGTGGTGTGGGGCTATCGAGGTGACCCTGTTGCTATTCAAAGGGAAACAAGAACCCGAGCACTTTGGCTCAGTAAACTTGCTTGGGACTGACCTGCATGTAGGCCAGTTGTGGGTCCTGTTGTGCACAAAGACTGGCCATATGTAGTGTCAAAGGGTCGGTGAGCCGTTCAGCTTCATCCTGATCGCAGCATAACCTAAACAGTCTGCCTCAGCCCCAAAGGGAAAGTGTGGAATGAAGTTCTGAGAAATGGCATGTTCGTCCCTCATATTTTCATCTGGTGTTGTCTCTCTGACCTCGCTCAGTCCTTCGGCTGTGTGGAGCTCAGCTCCTGTTTGCCAGATTAATACTATTCCACAGGCCTTGACTTAATCTTCAAACAGGATTGTTCTAAGCCTTGACAAGGTAATATGGCCTAAACAGATTGCACTGCTGCACAATGAGAGTTACTGTAATGTGACGCTACAAATCAGGATCTGCTATTGCATTAGCACATTATCCCGTAACCTTCACAAGTTTAAAGATTGGGCTCTTCTGTTTAGGTGACTTTTTTTATACTTAAAACTATAATTTGCTATTTTGTTTAAATCATTTTAAAGCTAATTTGAGCCACATGTACTATGCCATTCAGTGAATCCAGTGAATGTGATGACAAGGAACTGAGAGTCGGGGGTGGGGGTGGTGATAAATGCTCATCAAATTGGAATTGTCTCCCACCATCACATTACTGCCTGGAGAGGCTCCATCATCACAGCCTTAGCTGCCAAGTGCTCACAGAGGATGGAGTGAAGGCTGGAGGGTGGCATTAGGAGGTAGACTGTGCTTTACCTTGAAGTAATGAATTGTGTTGCCTTCGAGTTTCTCAGTAAACCCAGTGTGTAATTTAAGTGAAACAACATGTGACCATCCTGCTGGTTAAAACCTTATATAAACCCATATCCAAAAACGATCTATGACAGCAGTAATGTTATAAATGTTCTGGAAAATTCTCTGAAATAATGGAAAATGGATAACTGACATTCAGGCACTGCACAAGCGTGTTTTTGTGTGTTGTGAATGTTTTCTCCCCCCTTAAAATTTCTTTCTTAACTTCTTCCTTATATGTAGAACTTTTGTTTCGCTTGCATGCCCTTTCTGAAAGAAGTAATTACTTTCACCTGCCAAAAACAACTACAAATTCTTTCCTTGAAGTTGTCTGGCAGACTTGGGGCTGAAAAAAGCAAAGTGATAGTTGACTGGGAAATGGGAAACTGAACAGCTATGTGTGCAATTTATTTATGTGTGATTAGTGTCAGCTTTTTTTTTTTTTTACATGCTGGTTTTATTTGGCTTGAAACAGGCACAGAGAGATGAGGCCTAAATTGATTCTGAACGAGACATAGTGGCTGGCTAATGAATCTGGTTAATTGACTGTGTAAGGGGCTGCCGTAACAGTTAGACAGTTAAGAGCAGCAGCAGCAGCAGCAGCCTGCACCATCCAGCCGGCCCATCAATGGTTACGTCACTCTGCCCTTTATTGATTTTAGTCTTGAAGTCATGGCACCATCGAAATTATTGTAAGAAAAGGATTATGACTGTGATCATTGCAGTCATTACTGCTCTATCAGGGGTATTTGGATGTCTTGACACTCTTGTAAAGTGATTAGCCTCTTCCCTGAGAATGTAGAAGGGTCCCACTGGGGATTGCAGCCCCCCTCTCTCCCTCAGGGACTTGAACTGACAGCTGTGTGTGACGGGTGGAGGCAAAGAAACTTCACTTCACATTGCCCAGCGGGCTCCTCCGTTCTGCAGCTACACCCTTGTTTCCTTACTTTCAGGTGAGAGTGGAAGAGTATTTGAAGAGATTGTGGTTTTCACTTCACAGGAAATGAAATGTAGCGCTTCCGACTGTTCAGTGACAAAGAAATCCGCGGTCCCTATTCTTAAGCACATGTACGCCCACTCATGCACAGACAGCTTGTACAAACAATGTCTGAGGCATCTCCCTTGGTATTGGCAGGGCTTTCCAGGAGCTGCCGCCTCCTCACAACTCCTCTTTAGATCATCAACACCTCAGAGCAGAGATTTTATTACTCTCTCGGTTGTCTAAATCTCAGACTAGCCTCCTGAGTTGCAGAGCACCCCTCCCTGCACTCTCCTAAATCCTCTTTCTTCTTTGTTTGTCAGCTACTACATTTATTCAGTTTGGATCTGTTAACTCTGAGCATCTACTACCCCTACCATCTTATCCTGTACTTTTCCGACTGTTCCTTTTCTCATTCCCGCTCGCACATTCCCTCCCACCTTGGCCGCTCGAGTTCAATAAGCAAACAAACCCACTTCCTCTCAACACTCAGCTTCGTCGCGGTGATTTGCTGTGCTTGTCAGGTCGAATATTGAGCGACACTGTGGCCCCTGTCAACAAAAGGAAGGCCCCGGAAGCCAGAGGGCCGACGTTATTTGTGTGTAGGGCGGATTATCTCCCCCACACGCCATTCTGCTTTTGCTCATTGTCTGGCGTGTAACCGGCATGCAGCACGCCGATGCCAGGATGGCTCCCTTGTGGCATTCACAAGGCTCAGTGCCTGCCATGCTTTGGTAAAACTCACTTTGGTAAAGCTGAATAATTCACATGGCATTCTTACACAGACAGCCGAGTTCTACACGGATTTCCTGGTATCTTTTTCCATTGACCTTCTGGAAAATGTCCAACACCATTTTCTTGATTAAACTCAGGGTCAGGAGGGAGAAAAGCAAGCAGTGTGCCGCTCAGTGCTTCATAAGGTGACCTTGTTGGGAGTGATGTCAGTGATATTAAACCACTGAACATATGTTCAGAGTTTTAGAGCCTCCTTCATATCTAGTTCTCGTTATTGCGTGATATGTTCATGTCTGTCTGTATCGCCCCGCGTTTTGAATTCAGCACACGTCGTTTATTATGTCTGATTGTCTGCACGTCTGTGTTTGTATGCGTGGTGCTCCCTCTCAATCGGACCTACAGTTTTCGAAGGGAGCATTCCAGCTGTGCAAAGACAAAGAACACACCAAGATAAAAGACAGATTTTGAAATGAAGAATGGCTTTTGGCTAAAGCGAGGAACGACCACCGCCGTACCCATCCTCCAAAAACCCTTATTACACCCTGCTGAGCTCCAGTTGGCCATTGTAATCAATGGCGCAGCAGGTGTCTCAGCCCTCATTGACACAGGTAGCAACGTCTGTACACACATTGCTATATGCAATTTGTCTCAGACGTGACACTTTTGGACACAGAAATTAGGCTTGTGCACCATACACACTGTTTGTTTTACCCTTGGTAATGAGATGCAAATAATCATGCATGGGGAATTGGGGACCTCAGGAGAGGACAGAGGGGGAGGGGATGTGACACATGTGTTTGCACGGTGTGGTATTCTTAGCCAGTAAACCCGGCAGACAAACAGATTTCACGGCAGGGAGCAACGTGGGGTGTCAAAGGTGTCATGCTAAAATGGGATCTCACGCTGGCGTACTGCTGGAAAAATAGGGGAGGCATGGTGGCACTGGGTACTTCCCACACCTTGCAGTGTTGGACTGTGGTAGCGGGGCTCCTGCTGCCTTGGTGGTGGTTCGCTGGCCTCGTCAGCTTCTTTGCTTCCAACACAGTAACTGCAAGGTAACAGGTTGTTTCAAATAGGATAATGAGCTGTTTTTGTGCTGGTTTTGAGAGAGGAAAAGGGCTGCAAGTAAGGCAAAACCACAGACTATCAAATTGTCAAGATGTGAATGTAAAGTGTTGTTTGAATACTGATTCTCACAAATGCAGTTAGTGTGTGCAGCTTGCATTTGCAAAATTGATGCAAAATTAGATAACAGTCCAACCCTGATTTTCTTGCCAGCACTCACAAGAATGAATAGATTGTAAACCAGGAAGATCGATTTTAACAAAAATCCTTCAGACATTTCAGCAGTCACAGTGACGAAGGCCAAAACACTGGCATAGAGAAAGCCCTCTTTGTTTTTTACCATTTTGTACATGGTGACATTTGTTTCAGTTGTCTGGATTCATGAGTTAACTTTGTCTAATCTCCCAGACAATGGCTGTAAATGGTGTGACAGGGCCTCTCTGCTTTCGGCGTCACCCATCATCATCCTGCATGTGTAGAAACTGGCATGTTGGTGCTTTGGGACCAACTGCAGTGGCAGACGGTGGATTCAAGGGATGGACTGTGGCATGCTGTTTCTACCATAATCTTGTAAAGGACTCCAAAATACCCCCTACCAGCTCAGCAGATATGTGCCATAATTTTGCATCCAAACCAGTGAACAGCTTGTCTGATATCTTGACTACAGTATCAGAGGATCTGATTTAAAGTACTATTGTTTTTTTACTCTTTGGTCACCAACAGTTTACACGTATACCATCTGAAGAAACACTTAATATTGCAAGAAAAGGCCATGTATTTTTTTTAAATTTGCTTTTCTAGTCATGATTTTTGTGCCCATTTTTTCTTACTATTGCACACCAAACTGGAAATTAGGTAAACGTGCTTCCAGAGTAATCACAAAGGAATTCTTTAAAGTTAGGTCAGTCTGTCATTTTCCAGTCAGTCCCCGTCTCAGAAACTCATGTTCTCCTTTCCCATTAAAGCTGCCTATCCATATCGACCTTAATGTTAGTCAGATTTATGCACAGATGGTGTCAAGAGATACATGCAAGAGAAGATATTGTTAAACTGCACTGGAGTGTCCAAGGAAATCTTCAGTGTCACTTTATTGTGCAACCATAAATTGTTTAAACTAAACCTGCACCATATGGCTATTTGTTATTCATTTTGCAGCCTTATTTGATGAAGGGCAGAGCACAGAGGGACCCATGGGGGAAATGTTACACAGGGGTTTGGACATTTGTCTTGATCTGAGCCAGAGTGACTGTCAAGATGTCTGTTTGGTTCTGTAGAGCTAATCTAAATTAGATTTACAGTATATTTCTGTTTTATGATCATTTTCATGGTTGTTTTTCATTTTCTTTATGCTTGTATGCGTGGATACACAGACTCTCAGTTGGCCATTGTGTTTTTGCTACTAAGAGGTTTTATGTGTTTTAATTAATGAAGATGATTAAAACATCGACTTGTGTGGGCAAAGGCATGAAATAAGCACAGTGGACGATCCATGGTGGCTTTTGTTAGCTGAGCGTGTTGCTGAGGCCACATAAACCTTTTTGAGAGTTGAGTGGTAGCTCCCGTGTTTGCATTCTGCCATACCCCATCATGTTATCTGTGTTCTTTGCGTTTAAAAAATGCTTTAAGTCACTGTGCATGTCTACATGCTTTGGCTTGTGTAGCATGTTTTGTGGGGTGAAAAGTGAAAGAGACTCGAAGACTGGGAAAGAGTTGCTCAGTCTCTATTCCAGCCACCTCCCTCCAATTTATAGCTCTTGGAGGGAGATCTGTCTGACAAGAGGCCTGTAATTAAAGTTGAGAAAAAAGCCATGTCCAAATGCCCTACAGAGTTTTTTTTTTCCTCTCTGCCTTTTATTTGAGGACTTGAGGGAAGAAAAAGCTTTTCCATCTTCTTATTGCACTTCTTCTCCCCCATTGAACGTCACTGCTGTAACTCCTACAACTTGAAACTTTGCCTCCTGGGACCATTGTCAGTGCATAATATATCACAATGAATTTAAAGTTATTACTTTTGAGCAGGCATGTTGTTTATCCAAAGGAAAATATGGGTTTAATTACTATTTTACTGCATTACCAACTGCAACGCTGAACATCGCACACCCTTAAATAGCAATTTCATGACTTGCTATTTTAGGCACATACCATTACACATTATAGACCGACATTTAGCCCTGTTGATTGATCTTAAAATACAGTCGGACTGCCTTTTATGTTTAAATTTGACAGCTAATCAATACAGTTCTGTACAAAAACCCTGTGGCTCCTGAGCTACAGCTTGCAGGTCTTTGGGTTCAAGAATAAATCAATGGTAAAGTCCTTAGATACCATTTATATTTATCTGAATTTTTTGAGTTTGTTTATTTGCCATGATTTATGCTTATAAGCATTTTCTTGTACACTTTGTAAGCCGCATAGTGCCCTTTTAAATATTCTTTATCGTATTAGGGGCTCTATATGGAAAACGGAATAGAATACTGAAAACTATTTACAAATTCAGTCTTCATGAAAATATAGTGAACTTTTATCTCAGAAGTGACGCCCCTACTCGCTTCCCACCAACCCCCTACAGCTTAATACATAACCACAGAGTGAACCTATAATGCTCATTTTTATTCTTGGACTTGATTAGAGTAGCACTGCATGATTCGCAGCTCGAAATTTCCTTATTTACAGTATTGTACAAAAGTCTTGAGCCACCCCTCATTTCTTTAGATTTTGTGAGGAAAATGGAACATAGATGCAATGATTTATTGAAACGTGCCAACATAAATGGAAATACAGTACATAAGGCAAAATAAGAGTTTGTACAGTTATGAGTTTGAAAGCTAGTAATTGGTTTGATCGCTTTTATTCTTCAAAACAACCTGAACTCTCTTAGGCAAGGTTTCTTTTAATTTCTGTAAGTAGTCTTCAGGAATAGTTCTGCAGACCTCTTGAAGGATGTTGGCTGCCTTTTGTTTCGTTCTCTGTCAAGATGAACCCACACTGCTTCAATAATTTTGAGGTCTATTCACCACTCCATAAGACCTGTTGCCACTGATTTTCAGTCCAGTTTTTGTTTTGTTTTTTCTCAGGTCCTGTGTCAGGTCTGCTGGATTTTTGCCTAGTTCTGATAGACACTGTTCATCTGTTGTGGACACAATATGAAGAAATAAGGGGTGGCTCAAGAGCGCACAGTACTGTATCTTATACTGGGCTTTGGTGCAAGCCATAGTTGCTGTGGAAACTGAAGTAGCCACATCCTCACTGAACCTCTGTGATTACATTACTGTGCGACTGCAGTGCTAATTTTATTAACTTCTACAACCCTCTTACATTTTGCCCTTGTAAGCATTTTGCCCAGATTCAGATGAGAGGTTGTATTATTTATCCAAATAATTCAATCAATTATACATAATTATTTTTTCCTCCTTTTGAACTTGTCTTTTATGATTATTTGAAGTTTTCCACTAAGTAGTATAGCTAGGACATTTGAACAGGTTAGTGACCTTTTTTACTGTCACCCTGGCCCGCCATCCACCTTGGCCTTTTTTTAACTGACTTGCTGACTTGACATTGACACAAAGGAACAAAGGTTCTTGAAGATACTTTTCAGAGTTCTTTCTACAGCCTGGTGAATCAAAGGATCCAGCAGGAGTCCTTTGGGAGCATAAAGGTCTGCCTCGGTAACCGTTGTCAGCATGGCACTCAGGGAAAGAATAAGAATCAGTTGCAGAAATTCTACTATGGCACCATTGTTAAGTCATTTTGGGGAGTGAGATTTGTGATTACTTTCAGAAATAAAAA
>VUQH01035144.1:12746-23446 GCA_015106775.1 Etroplus canarensis
TGGATTTGACTGAACTCCGTGGGTTGTCCAGTGAGTTGGAAATCTTTTCGTAGTCATCTCCTGACTTTTCAGTGATCTTTTCTCTGAGTTACTTGGAGTGTTCTTTTTTCCTCATGTTGCAATTGTAGCAGTAATACTGATGAACCAGAGACTGGACCTCCCAGACAAGAGTGTTGTTATACTACAAGCATTTGACACACACCAGCTGCACTCAGGTGATCTTCATTTCACTAACTGTGACACTGCTGGAATCAACTAGCTTGACCTGTGTTGAATTAGATCAGTCCCTTTAAAAGGGGTGAATATTAATGCAAACATTTATTTTACCTTATATATTTTTAATTAATGTTCATTAGTTTGAAAAGATTATTTTCACTTTGACATAAAAGAGCTTTTTTGCAAATTCTTGTCAAAAAGCCAAATCATATTGACCATGATTTCATTTATTTAATCAGTAAAAGGGTACAACATCCAAGGTGGGTGAATACTTTTTAGAGGCATGTACATGACATTGTATTTTATGCTGGATGTCCTTCCCAAAGCAGCCTTCCTATTTATCTGGGCTTGGTACTGGCACTAGGCTTATGACCCCCCTGGGCATGTCGGTTGTTAATTGGGAACTTTTCACCTGTGAGGTGAATGTGTAAACCACTACAGTGTGAAGGATACCCGCAACACAAAAATCTACTAATAAGTGACAATTAACAGACTAATAAAAGACTAATTTAATTCACCGAAAATTCTTGGGTCATTTGCACCACACAGCAAACCATTTTTACTGTCAGATAATTACATTAAAAATGCTCTACAAGGCACCAACATTTCAAACACACACTGCTCAGTGATTCTAATTAGTGCCAGTGAGCTGATGCTGATGAGCTCCAGCTGCTTGTCAAATAAGGTGGTCACACCTCTAACTTAGTATCCAGATGGATGAGTTGTACAGTGATACAGTACAGTGATAATGAAGTTGTAAACTATGCACAGATGCCAAAACTGCTTTATAATCCTTTAAATTTGGGAATTTCCATGTCATTGGGGATTTATTTGCTTTTGGATCAAGCCTGAAGTGGCCACTAGGGGAACTGCAGTTTTTAAAACAGCACTTTGATTCATACATCAGCTGGAGCCTATCCCAGCTGTCACTGGGAAAAAGGCAGCACACACCCTGGACAGGCTGCCTGTCCACTGCAGGGCTAACACAGAGATACAGATAACGATTCACACTTAGGGTCAATTTGAAATTGCCAATTAACCTAACCCCTTTATATGTCTTTGGACTGTGGGAGGAAGCCAGAGTATCCAGAGAGAGCCCACACAAGCACAGAGAGAACATGCAAATTCCACACAGAAGAGCCTAAGCTGGCCAGAGGATTCAAACACTGAGGTAGCAGTGCTAATTACTACACCATCATGCTACTTTTGTGTTGGCTTAAAACTTACAACTGAGTGCTCCATCCTGTTGTCAAAACATGGCTCAAAAGCAAACATACACATTTAAAAAATTATGATGTCAATATGCTAAAATGGGGTGGCATAGGAAAATAAATTTTGATTTAAATAATGCAAAATTGTCAGGCCTCAAAGTGGGTTTCACTCTGAGATTCCCACAAAGCTGGATGATACTTCTGACATGAATCTTTGCAAACATCTTTGTAACTACACATAAAGAACAGCCTCGTGAGCAGCTGCAGATCACAAGAAAGCTGACAAGTACACACCTCTTATAATTCCAAAATGGGGGAAAAAACCATTTGTTTGATCCACCATCTGCGAATGTAAACACACCTTTGTTCACAACAAAATTCTACCATTCACCTGTAACATCAGACCAAAAATCAGTGTGTTACCTCCCTCTAGGCATTGCTCTAATGCACACACAGCATCACTGATGGGTACAGCTGCTTGAGGACAGAAATGTCCTCTGCTGCAACTCTAACCACACCCAACAGGTGTCATAGAGTACAGGCAAACCAGAGAGTGTGCTTACCACTGCTGTCAATTCAGCATGGAAAGAGCTTACTAATTATGATGTAGTCCAAAATTCTAAGGTAAAATATTGACTGGATGCAAAAAGAACTTGGTCCTAATGTCATCTATTACCAGACTATCAAATTGCTGTGAAACAACAACAAAAGGACTGTGGCGGGAGGTTAATATGTGAACTCAAAAACTAAACAACATGGAAGTAAAGCCAGATCAGAAATTAGTCTTGAATAAGAGACTAGGTATGATTTCAGGAACAAATTTTTTCGATGTTCTTACTTATTAAGTTAATTTGTCCAGTAATATGAGACATCAAACTGCATTACATCCATTGGAAGTGATCAAGATTTTAACCCCAGACACCAAAAAAGTGACACAGTGGATGTTATGAGTAAAACAAAAAGGCAAACTATACCACATTATATACATTTTACATTTTAAAACAGTGCTATGATATAATCAGTTCATTACAGGCGGCGTGACATATGAAATAATTCAAACTTTTATACAGCTATATTATGATAAAGGGTAAAGATGTAATTTCTCTGCATGGCTTCACTCTGTAACAGATGTCAATGTAAAGTATGTGGGCTGGTGTTTGTGGTATCAAACCCATGCATTCACTCCTTGCCAAGAACTGGGTGTAACCAGCCAAATGTTAGGGGTGAAGTCTCCATTTAGGTTTGGGGAAGGTTTGGAAAGTCACTTGCTTGCGTGTAACGTGTCCTGGAACTTTGTGCTTGTGTAGAGTACATGAAAGCCTTTTTTATTGATGCTGTCATCTGAGTGAAATTTTAGAACAACAGCATCTCCAGCTGAGTAGACCTCCTCTGGGGCCTGAGGAAAAGAAACAGACACAGGCAAAAAGATTTTAGAAGAGTAATTTTGTTTATGCAATGTTTACTGAACAAGACAGATTTTTATAAGCCCTACCCCAGATCCACAGTATCGTCCAAGCCTTGGAGACTTTGTGTCAGCGCCATCATACAGCTCCACATAATCATACCCACAGTCGGCCTCTTCTTCGATTTCAAACACTTGGAAGATGATCTCGACACCATAACCCTTCTCAGCAGTGACCACCCACAGACAATCAGAGCCTCCGGGGTAGTTGTTATCTCCAAACTGGGCATGAGAGTAGAGATCTTTTGTCTTGACCTCAGCTTTAAGGCTCCCTCCACATTCTGAGAATCCCAAACCACAAAATTAGAGGTCCAAAAAGAGGAACTCATAAAAGTGGGGAAAGAATGCAGCTTTATAAACACAAATCTATTGTTAAAATGCTACATTTTTTCTTTTATTCTGTCTCCAAAACACATTTTACTCTGATTTTACTTGTATTTTTTCTTTTAAGTAGAGAAGTAACTTTATATTCCATTTGCTCACCTGCTCTGTACGATGCCTCAAACCCTCTTTTCTGCACTGAGTTGTCTGAGAAAAAACGCAGGAACATTTTGTTGACACTGGAGACAACCGGCGAAGGCTTTTTGATGCCACAGAAGCGTCCCAGACTTGGGGCACGATTGTCTCTCCCATCATAGATCTCCAGATGGTCATAGGCACACTCCACATGAGCCTCCATATCGACCTCATTAAAAATCTGCAAGTCATTTAGAGTGACATATAAAGTGATTGAGCCATAAGTTTTGGACAATGATACGGTTTTAGCAAGTTTACCTCTCTACACCATCATTGAGGATTTAAAATCAAATGGTCAAAAAGTGAAGACTTTTAACTTTAATTCAAGGGGTTTGACAAAAGTATTGCATTAATTGTTTAGGAATTTCAGCCATTTTTATATATAGTCTTCCATCTTCAGAGGCTCAAAGGTAATGGGACAATTGAGGCTTGCTCCCTCATTAGTCCATGACAGATTAAACAGATAAAAGATCTGGCATTGATTTCAAGTGCTGAACTTGCATTTGGTAGCTTTTCACTGGAATTCTCAATTGCAGATTCAAAGAGATGTCGATGAAAGTAAAGGAGGCCATTACCAGGCTGAAAACTCAACTAAACCTCAGAGGAAGTAAGGCTATTTTTCATCAAAGTCTACAATCAAGAGATGCATTCATGAATGTAAATACAGAGGCTTTACAATATGATGCAAACCACTGATTACAATTGAGAGCCGGAAGGCCCGATTAAACTTTACCAGAAAACATCTAAAAGCCTGCCCAGTTCTGGGTCATGACATACAAGTTTGATTCGATGGCCCGGGGTGGTAGACAGAGACCAGGTGCAGGCCTTCTTGCTGGGATATTTGTCAGGCCAGTTTGGGCTTGCGATGGTGCCTGACACACTGTTTACAACATGATCACAGCCCGCTGTGAAAAAAAAAACAAAACATAACAGTAGATCAGGAGAAAACAATAACTGCATAACTGAGTGCTCACATAATTTCCTTTTCCTTAGCACAAGCATCCTCTGTGGTCATTCTCTTTAAATAGACACTTCTCAAAAGTCAAGAAAAATGAAAACCAAGTTAAAGCTTTCCATATGCAATCCTACTTTTCCCACACAGGCTGTTAACAAATAGGTAATAAGCCATTTTTTGCCTGTATATAAGCATTAGCTGGTAAAAGGTGTGTTTACTCTGCTACTACTAAAACTACAACAACAACTACTACTCCATCTGCACAAATTAATTGAATCTCATACATGCTGGTAAATCTGGATAAATTAAATTAAAATTAACTGTATGTCTCCACTAGAGATAAACAGCAATATGGCGAGCTTATGCTTTACATTACTGTAATAAATAACACTGATGAGACGACAGCTGTTGATATACTGTACCTTCCTTGCAGTCATGCCTATTGTCGTGCAGCATGAAGCCACTGCGGCACTGACAGCTGTAGCTACCGAAGGTGTTTACACATTCATGCTGGCAGCCTCCATTGCCTTTGGAGCACTCATCTATATCTGTTGAGATGTTTAAATCATTTAAATTTCTTCATACATTGCAGTTTGTGACAACAGGCAGCAGAAATAATGCAGAACTTATTTGGCTATATTTTAGGCCGAGAATGGCCTTTCCTCAAGAAGGAAATTTCTACTACAGTAAACACAGGATGTTAACACAGCTGATAGAAATCATAATGTGACATACACTATAGAGTTTAAAAGTGATGTTTAGTGTTTAAAAGCACTGGTTTAGCATGGACAGTAAGTAGCAGGCTATAAATCCAAATAACTTTTTGATTTCATGCAGTTGCCAATGAATAAACACAAAATTATACATGTTACTGTATCTGGCCATTAGCCAGTTGTTTAAAGGGGTCTTATTATGTTCATTTTCAGCTCTATATTCTCAAAAGTTTTCTAGGACTCACATGAAAAAATTTGTATCAGAAATGGTTCCAAGTAATTCTTATTTTTTCTGTCACTAGTCCTTCATCTTCTATCTGGAACAAACTGTTAGAACTCCGGACTCTTTAAACACCACTTCCATACCTCGCTAAAACCCCCCTTTCTTCTGTTTGGCCGCCTCTCACTTGGCTTTTCAATCAGAGCTGTGGCATTGGCTATGTCTGAAACAACCAGATAAAGAAATCCATGCCAAGCTGATGTCAGCAAGGCATTAAGATCATTCCGAATCCTTTGGCTCAGTTTGGCTCACAGGGATTGCTTTTGAAACTTTGCCCACTTTTAACATCCACTGCTGTAATTTTATAATAATGATAATATAAGAAAATGAATAAAAGCACAGTAGGTGCCCTTTTAAAGGTAAAAGCAGTAGTAAAATTAATTTGATTATCAGATTTTCTTTCCTCGTTTTTTTCTTTACCCTTTTCATTCACTGAAGTGTACAGAGAAAAATAAATTAAATAAATTAATAAAAAAATGGCAGTCCTGTTGGGATTTCAGTCGATTAATAATACAGCTATCTCTGTCACTTAATTACAGAAGGAAATTGGCACTAGCGCAAAACAGTGATTTAACCTTAAAGTTAAGTATATGACTTATTTGTGCTGTTTCATTTGTATTTTTTCTATTGGAATAGGACCATTGGTGTGTCTAGGATAATGGAAAGTTGTGTAGGGTCATTTATTACCATGGAAATGTATTTTTGTTAACATGAATGCAGTGAACTGCAGCTAACAGACATTGAGCTGCCAGATTTACTGATCAAGTGGGTTCATAAATGATTCTACTCAGTCATTTTAGTTGAGTTAAAGGGCTGAAGATACAGTAAACAATGGTTAAAGATAATGAAGAAAAAAGGCACAAAATTTGAGGAACAGAGTTTTTTGACATGAGCATCAAACATTCTCAGATGTGTTGTGTAAAATTTAATCTATGCTTCACACAATCCTACATTCTGATGAAAATTGATTTCAATTTTTTCTTAGATAGTTTAAAAATATCTACAGTATACAACTACATAATATTTAATCGGCAGCTCCTTCATCAATTCTTCCTAAATCACTTACCAGAGAAGAAGTGAGCTTTGAAGCCCTTCTTGGAAACAGTGCTATCAGACTTGAACTCAATCCTCATGTTGTTCTGTTGGGAGGTGATGACCTCTGGTTTCTCTCCTCCACAGAACTTCCCATGAAGCTTTGAGTCTGAACTTAACCCACTGCGTACTTCCACAAAGTCATATTTACACACCTGATGGGAACCATACAGAAATATTAAGAACTGTTAAAGTCAGAGGTGGACTGGGAGCACCGGGACATTTCATAGTGGCCTGACCCCCCCTCAACCTCTTTCACTCTTGGCGAGACAGGCAATGTGAACCAAGTAAAGTCTTAAAATTTCTATTCATATCAAAATAGCATAAAATTTTATTGAATTCTTTTGTTATGATAATTTGGTCACATGTAGTAAAAATGTGATGTAGTGACAGCCCTGAAGAGCAGATGGATCCACCCCTGGCTAGAGTACTGCAGCACACCGCCAGAAGAGGACGGAGAACAATTTGTGTATCTTATCAATATTGTGCAACACGCAACAACAAAAAGTGTGAAGTTTTTCCTATTATCATTATCATAATTTTTCACTGTTATCTACAGCTGTATGTTAACACACTATATCAAATGTGTACCATTTGATATTGTGTGTTTTCTTCTTACAATATATTATGAAATGTTAATTAAGCTCTCACAAGCTTTATCCTTATTGAGGGTCAGTCTGCAGCTTGACATGTTTTACAGGAAATGTGGAACCTGTTTTATGCATTTCACTGACTGTGTTCTGTTTACACTGACAGCTTGCACATTAAACCATCTTAACTTTTACTCCTGAGTCAGTCTGCTTGTTGGTCCACTCCACAGCTAAACTCCGACAAGCACGCTGTTTTTGGAGAAGATGGGCCTATGTAATTCAGACTGTGGGAGGCATCTCCTTGTGCATCTTTCTTTGGAACTAAAATAAAGGTCATTCATCAGCTCATGAGGCTATCTTCAGAGCATTATCTCTCTTGAAATTTACAAGACAAATGGAAGTGTGTTGAGAATATTTAATGGTCATAATCCTGGATCCCTAATGTCCAAACCTGTGCTGAGTTCATTGATCCATATCTGTACCTTGAGTAAATGTCTCTCCTGTTTTGTACATTGTGCCATCTAAGACAAATAGTTTTGCACTTGTGTAACTGTGGCTACAAATCTCAACAAGCATACTTTGAGTGCTGGATTGTAATTATGCATACTGGTTTGTGATGTGGTTTAAAGCAGGATATTTATGCTTGAATTTATTGTGTAACCTATAAAGGTCCCCCATTATATAGCTTTATGAGTTATCTATGCTTGCACCCTGCAGCACTGCCAGTACTCCACATTTAACTTTTTTCTGCCAAAAAAGCAGGGATATGATGAAAGTGCTGCCACAAATCCTTTATGTCATCATAATAGAGAAAAAACTACTTGATGCAGGATTTTGAATTTTAGCACAACAATAGACCTCCATGACATCTGGAGCTGATGAGATTTTCAGACATTCTGAAAATATAGATTTGTCTTTAGATGGTGTTATCTAAAGACAAATCTATATTTTCAGAATGTCTGAAAATCTCATCAGCTCCAGATGTCATGGAGGTCTATTGTTACCATATCTTTGTGATTATTCGTCCAATCTGTACGAAACAAAAACCAAATTGGTCATGGGATCACATGCTTTTATGGTGACACCACTGCCACTACAATTTCTTTGTTCTAGCACAATAATGCAGCACGATCATGGGATTATTCTTTCATTATGACACCAGATCGTGTTTGCTGCTGTTGCCATCTGCTGTTGCCACAGCTGAAATCGGTAAAAAAAAAATACATTTAGGCATATTATGGAGAACTTCATTGCTCCATGCATTAGTTCTTAATTGCATTAAAAAAAGGGAAAAAAACAAGCTGACCAGGGCCTAACCTAACATTACATTCAATGGGTTTGGGTCTGGTCAGCATTTATGAAGAAATTGGTGCTTTAGTGGTCACACAGACCAAGTTTTTTAACTGCACATCTCGGTTTCTAATATCTGTTTTGTGGACATAGTGTGTGTAAATGCACATATAACAGTGTATATAAGTGACAGTTTGAATGCACTCTCTCCCAATTTGTTTTTTAAAATTCAATAGTAAAGTGAAATGAGCCAAATAGCCCCCTGTCAAAGTTGGTTGCCTGGCCAGTCCAGATTCTCTGATATTGATCCTGCAGGTTACTGGAACAGAAACATTTTTTTTTCCCCTGGTCAGAGGGATGTACCTGTCTGAAGCCTGTGGTTTGCTGTCACTGAAAGGAGGTAATCATTCACCCTCAAAACTTCTGCTAAATGGTTTTTAACAGTGTAAACAAACACTTTACAAACAAATCATGAAAAATCACTTACATCATTCCCTTCAGTTTCAAACACATCAAACACCAGAGTGATGCGATACTGAATGGGTGCCACTAGCTGCCAGACACAGTTCTTGTTGGGTGGGTATTCTTTTGGCCAGCCAGGGGTGGTGAGGGAGCCATTCAGTTTGGTGATGAATCCACCACAGGCCGCTGCTGGTGGAAGAAAACACTGATTTCAGTGGAAAAAGTAAGTAACTGACACCTAATGTCAAGAATTAAAGTAATAGCCAGACTGATAAAACATGATTTTGTGGTATTGGAATTCCACTTTGCGGATGTCCTTAAATTGCCCTTGTTCTTTTTAAAAGAAGGAATGCAACAGATTCTACAGGAGGAGTCAATTCCCCTAAGCATTTTTCAGACAAGGAATGAAGTTTGTCTCGGCTTTTGGAGAAAATGCAGCTGGTGAATGCTGCCCTCCTGTGGCAAAACAAGGATTCTTCCCAGGAATTAACTCGACACTCAACAAGATAAACTCTCCTTCTAATCATACCTGCATTTCCCAAATAAACGGATTAATATTAAAAAATATACATGCCATGTTTAACTTCCAGTTTTCATCAGTTTAATATTTTTGTCAAAACTTTTTGACTTTGTTGTGAGTGAGATGGAGCGGAACAATGGTGGCTTTAGCACACTAAATGCACCTTTGGCTAGTCCCCTGTATTCTCCCCAGTTCGGCTTAAGTTTTACACCAGATGCCCTTCCTGACTGTGAGAGGGTGAAAGGGACCCCAGCTGGCATCAAACCAGGGACCTTACACTTATAAGGTGAATGTGTAAACCACCATACTACGGAGACACCCCTGGTGGCTTTAGCAGACTACCATCAATACACTCACTGGCTACTTCATTAGATACACCTTGCTAGTACCTGTTTGGAGCCTCTTTTGAGTTCAAAACTGCCTACATTTTCAGCATAGAGTGAACAAGTTGCTGGAAACATTCTTCAGAGGTCTACCATATTGACATGAAAGCATAACACAGTCGCTGCAGATTAGTCAGCTGCACATCCATGATGCAAATCTCCTGTTTCACTCCCAAATGTGCGCTGATGAATTGAAATCTGGTGAGTGTGGAGACCATTTGAATACAGGGAATTCATTGTCATGTTCAAGAAACCAGTTTGAGGTGATTTGAGCTTTTCAACATGGCACATTATTCTCTTGGAAGCAGCTTTCAGAGGATGGATACACTGTGGCCATAAAGAGATAGACATGATCAGCAAAAATACTCAGGTAGACTTTAGCATATAAACAAGGCTCAGCAACAATGCTCAGCAAAAGCAAACAATGCTTTTTCGAAGTGCTCTTCTGGGTACATTAGCTGTAAAGTGGTTATTTGAGTTACTGTTGCCTTCCTAACAGCTCAAAGCAATCTGGCCAGTCTCCTCTGCTCTTTGGCATCAACAAGCAATTTTTGCACAAAGCACTGCCACTTACTGGACATTTTCTTGTTTTCAGGCTATTCTCTGTAAACCATAGAGACGACTGTGTGGGAAAATCCCAATAGATCAACAGTTTCTGAAATACTCAGACCAGACCTTTATTGGAAGCCCGTGGTCATCGGGCCCTCAGACGACACTGCATCACTCACTGGCACGATTGTGTCACTGACATTACTAAATGGGCCCAGGAATACTTCCAGAAACCACTGTCGGTTAACATAATCCGCTGTGCCATCCGCAGATGCCAACTAAAGCTCTATCATGCAAAAAAGAAGCCATGTTTCAACATGGTCCAAAAATGCCATCATGTCCTGTGGGCCAAGACTCATTTGAAATGGACAGTTTCAAAGTGGGAAAGTATTCTATGGTCAGACGAGTCCAAATTTGACATTCTTGTTGGTAATCACGGATGCCGTGTCCTCCGGGCTAAA
>VUQH01035144.1:23766-42125 GCA_015106775.1 Etroplus canarensis
AAGGAAGCCATATTTGAACATGGTCCAGAAGTGCCGTCGTGTCCTGTGGGCCAAGACTAATTTGAAATGGACTGTTTCAAAGTGAGAAAGTGTTCTATGGTCAGACGAGTCCAAATATGACATTCTTATTGGTAATCACAGACACTGCATCCTCTGGGCTAAAGAGGAGGGAGACCTTCCAGCATGTTATCAGCATTCAGTTCAAAAGCCAGCATCTCTGATGGTATGGGGGTGCATAAGGGCATACGGTATGGACAGCTTGTATGTTTTGAAAGGAACTATGAATGCTGAAAGGTATATAAAGGTTTTAGAGCAACATATGCTCCCCTCCAGACTACGTAAGTTTCAGGGAAGGCCTCGTGATTTGCTCAGGACAATGCAAAACCACACACTGAAGCTATTACAACAGCATGGCTTCGTCGGAGAAGAGTCCGGGTGCTGAATTGACCTGCCTGCAGTCCAGATCTTTGACCTATAGGCACATCATTAAACAAAAAATACGTCAAAGATGACCACAAACTCTTCAGCAGCTGGAAACCTATATCAGACAAGAATGGGACTGAATTCCAACATCAAAACTCCAAAAACTCATAACCTTTATGCGCAGATGTCTTCAAACTGTTTTGAAAAGAAGAGGAGATGTTACTGTACACCATGGTTTGATTTGAAAGTCTTTTAGTTTTCATTGTGTTCAAATTTAAAGAATGTCCCAACTTTTCTGGAATTCAGGTTGTACTACTGGATTTGATTATGTGAATTTTCTCCATGTAATTCATAAACTGGCAATAAGCAAAGCATTTTCGGACCATGTTTCATAGAAATCATCATATAGATATTCATTTTTAAAATCATTTGATACTTACCACCATTCAGACTAAGTTGCAAAGCTGGGATACAACAAAAGAGGTCATATCTCAGCATCCAGAGGAATTATCTGAGCATGCAGTTGACCGGGATGTTTGTCAGAAGTAGAATCTCTTAGAATCAGTTGACAGTCTCATAATTACTTGTACTGTATTCAGCTTCCTAGTTTAAGATGTTAAAGCAGGTAATGTCAACTACATTAACACTGTAGCTAGGTGGGCTATGAGAGATGTAAAAATTCAGTCATTGTTATTGCGGAAAAATAATATTAGTTGCTTTAGTTAAACAAACTAAGTCAGCTTTCCAAATTGTACTGGGGCTCACACAACTGTCAGCAGGCCAGGATAGACACTGTTTCAGTGACATACAACTGCAGCAGTGCAGCTAATTGAAAGCACACAAAAATCAGTCACTGAATTTATTTATAAAAAAAATGGTACATTAACTGAAAATAATATTTCAAGAAATCACAAAAATGTAGCTTTTTTCAGTGGGCACTGCATTGAGCAAAATGCAATCTGGCTCGCAATTTCTTTGAATTGGGGATTAACTGATTCATCAACAACTGGAAATCAAGCAAAGTGAATTGTGAGGTTGCTAAACAATTGTGCCTGCTATGAAACAATGAGTACATTTATCCCTGTTTTCTGATATGGCCCATATCAGGGTATTGGTTTTAGGGTAAGACTGTGTTTTGATAGTAATAAAAAATTGTGATGTTATCATCATGGTTGCAAGATTCAACATAATGTTAAGACCATGGAATGGCCACAGTAAAAATAACATCAGTTTGAAATGAACAGCAGTCTGCCATGTGAAAGTTTAATGTTTTGTTGATCTAGCCATCTACCCTCTTAATTACCAGCCACTAGAATACTTGTCACCTTAATGTAAACATATGTTTTAGGACATTTACAGAAACAAAAATTGCTGTCTCCCATCACTGCTAATCAATAAAGCATAATTAGTGTTGTAATTAGCTCTTTACATTAATGGCCCTTGGAATCGGAGAAAGATAAATGGCAAATGAGGAAGAAAATAAAAGGTGGGGGGGATGCACCAAAGTGAAAAACGCTTTTACTACTCTTGATTCTTGCCTGGGGACAATACATCCATACTTGAGCTTGATTGAATCAAGGAGTCAACAAATAGAAATCTCTTACAAGGAATCCTACTAGGAAAGGTCATTTGCTTGTGTGACTGGCCAATGCAGAGTATGATTATGCTGTCCTGACTAAAGGGTTAGTGTTGAACTTTTACTTTGTTTCTTGCTTGACTATTATAATCAAGAGACTCAAGGATAATTATACCAGTATTAAGGTATAATTACAAGGATAAAGCACCTTTTCAGCTCCTGGAGTGGCCGCTGCGTGCTACCGCGCCGCCATCTTCAGAATACGTTATGTTACGTTACGTTCGTTATATACGTTACGTTCAGAATACGTTATGCCTGTAATCATATTATTTCAATCACTATTTGCTGCCAACATATTCTCTCAAATGTACAAGGTATCAAATCAAAAGCTTGTAATACAGATAATGCTTTTGGAAATGACAAAATGGGATGTTGAGTCAAACATTTAAAACAAGCAGTGTTTACCAAAGCAATAAGAACAAAATGTGTGATGGGGCTGAACCTGAATGAACGGAGCCACAGCAAAAATTTAAGATGTAATACCAAAAGGATTTAGAAAAAGAAGAATAATTAGAGACACAGCCAAGAAAGGAATGAAGAACAAATTCCAAGAAGCTCAGCAGACAATTTTTAGAGGGAGAAAAAGAAGCAAGAAGAAAATGGAGAAGAATGAAGGAAATATGGTTAGAGAGAGAATAATACCTCAGTATGTCAGATAAACACCTCCAATCCCATTTCATATGGACTTCAAAGGGCCAGAGCAGCAGGGAATCAGACTTCAGCTGAAAGGAGGTGGTCACCTCCACCTGAACCTGGCCACTGTCAGCTACTTTTGTGAATTATAGTCATTTTAGCGGCAGCTTTTATACACTGTAACTTACCATCAGTCTCCTCTTCAGCTATCAGCCACAGTAGGGACTGTTGCCTTTGAAATAAATCAAAGCTGCTCTGCTGTAACATTTGGAAGTGTGATCAAATAATTACATGGGTTTGGCTGTTGCTTGTCAGTGTTGTCCTCATGAACATTATTCAAGCTTGGTAAATGATAAAAACTATTTTATTTTTTAAGCAAATCTTAGCTAAATCAAATGCATACTAAAATATGCAGTAGTAACAGCAGAATGTACTCTAGAAACTAGTGTTGTTAAACTCTCCAGTGTGCTCTGCTGTGAGGAACTGGGAGTTTGAAATAGCATGTCACTGTCTATTTATCATTTGATTTTGTGCTTTGTTTTTTGAGGTGAGATGTTTAATAAGTCCCCCAGAGTGTGCTTGATATACCTGCATAGTTCACATTTCTCTAATGCCCTTCTCTTCCTCTCTGGGTCCTTCCCATGTGAAAGTCTATCACACAAAAAAGCTTAAACCCTGCCAAAAATTGCATTTCAGTGGAAAAAAACTTTTTGTACTCAGAGGTATGTTTTGGTTTTTCAAATAAATATGATGTCAGCAACTGGCAACTTAAGGCCAAACAGCTTGCGGATGATATTTCAAGATCTCTCACGAGTGAAACTATAGTCTCTGATCAGATCTAACCTTTAAACATACAGCCTCACCTTCTGTGGATGTTGGTTTGAAATCATAAGTCTTTGCCATTTTTTCTAAGACTTTTGCTACAGAATACTAGAATTTACAGTAGAGAGTAGGTTCACCCTGAGCACATGTGACAGACATGAAGGGGTCTGGAGAAGCCATGGAAAATGTTGTGTCATCAATGTTCCTTATTATTCAGTTGGTCATAAAAATGGTGGTGGCTTAAAACAATACGAATATTTATTATAGAAATTGCACCATGTGTATGTAGAGCTCGGTGATAAAACAATAATGATAATTAGAACGAAAGAACTTTTGCTCCATAGAGATTTAGGATCAATATAACATTGATAAAACTCATGCTGTTCAGGTTTTTACAGAAAATTTGAAAAACTAATTATAATGTGAATAGTGCCACCTCAACCAATCACGTGGCTGGAAAGGAATGGCAGCAATGATTGTTGGAGTGAATGCAGGCTAGAAGCCGGCAGCAGGACACGTGCTAATGTTGGAGCTTCTGCAACCGTGCACCACATCTCAGGAGAGTGAGCGGGATAAAAGAGAAAACAACGACAGAAAACGGGGGGGGACAGTGTTGCCTAAGGAGACACGACAACAGACACAGCCTGTGGTTCTACAGGGACATTGCTGAAAAACGGGTCAGAGAGTTGAATGTGTGGAGATATTTTGGCTATTTAAAATCCAACAGGAAGTAGAGAAGTTGCACTGCAAACTGTCACAAAGTCAGTAATCTGATCTATTTAGCATTTGAAACAGGGCCATACTTTAGAGCACAATGTAAGACTTTACAGTCCCATACCCAAACAAGTGCTGCTCGTCCTCCTGAAACAACCACAGACCACAGGTCCACTTTCTCCACCTCCGTACCTTAGAGCAAAAACACAGTGATATCACAAATGCAACAGCCTATGTTTTTTGTTTTAATGTGGGATTTAAGCAGCTGATTAAAGTAATTAAGCCTTGTCAGCAGTTATCTCAGACGACTCAGGTATACACAGAGTGCAGAAACACAGTCGCACATATGAACCATATCTGAGCCCCACTGCACTGACCAAGGCTGCAATCTGAAAAGCAAATGTCTTTAAACTGCACACTTTCCTGATGATCAAACAGGTGACGTCATGACTTTAGGACTGACGGAAGTATTTTCATCATGGAGACTAAATTTGTATGACGATAGAAACACAATGTTTTTGTCTGCTTATTTGTAGATTTGTATAGATTTAAACTCTGAAATTGCTAGAAAAGAAAGGAAAGAATACAGTACAGAGACAGAATATTTAAATTTTGTGTTATATTAATGCTTACTTTATTTACTTGGAACCACCCAAAGAATTTCCTTTGTGTTCTCCTGTAAAACTTGAAAGCTTTAGAATTTAGATTTAAGATTTCAGAGTTTTAGAATCAAGATTTAAGTTGGAGTTGACCAACAACTTTAATATTTTCCTTTAAATCTTGAAAGCCTCTGACTGCTCAGAATTAATGTTTTACTTTAGCATATATACCCATTTTGTTTATTTGAAATAGTTGCATCATTTTGTATAGTACATGTGTCATGTTCAACTTCTGGTAGACAATAAATGATATTCAAGCCAAAATTTACCTTATGATACCTGCTCATCTCATTCAGGAATAAAATGAAAATTTTAAGCTTGACAGAAATTATTTGATTTATATTGAAAATTATATCAATATCGACTGATATGGAAAATATTATAATATGAATTTCTCCCATGTCGCCCAGCTCTATGTGTATGTTGTGTTGAGAACTCTGTAAAGATCCACAAGCTCTGTGGATACAAACAGTTATCTCAACTGTTTGTCTGCACACTCAGTTGGAGCCTATTGTGACGTGTGATTCCATGATATGTATTCAGATGAGAAAACCTCAGTGATCATTAAATCCCCCTACAGCCACTCTCAGAAACAAGATCAATACAAAGCAATTCTGTACGCCCAACCTGTCTGTCATCTTTTTCAGTCATTCCAACTTTTCTTATTAAACTGTCCAATTTAGAACTCGTCAATAAACTATTTTGTATACTCAACTAATTTCCATCACTTCCCTTTCCTTCTTTAGATTCTTACTTTGCATCCCAACTATCCATTTCTTCAACTTTTATTATGTTCTTGTCAATATATTTCTGCTCTTCTTCTTCATTTTTTTCTTTGTTTCCCCACTTGTAATGTCAGCTGTGAAAAATCAGTGCTCTGTATTAGAATAGTATTGTATTATTTAATTAACAAAAAGTGCGTGCCATAGCAAAATCTTAAGAAAATAATCAAATTTATTGTTTAAGCGCTGCAGTAGGGATGTGTTTTTTCAGTATGTGATTAATGTGCTATAGAGTTATGGAAGCACTTGGTTTTAGGGTGTCACTGACCTTTTTCTGATTGCTTTTATTTAGTTAATTACATTCATATTGATGACCGAACCTTCCCTATTTCTACATTATAGCTGTGCTGAGCTAAGGGTAATCCAAAAGGACTTGGCACTTGGTTAAAACTTTGTGTAGATGCATAAGCTAAATCCATGTAACTGTTGTTACATGGATTTAGGTGAACACTGACCACAAGAAAAAGAAACAGATAAAAAATGCATGACTCAGTGCAATATTCTTAGTGGACTATACACAAACACACACATTTAGACATAGTGTTGTACAACCCAAGTGGCCTGCTGTAGCTATATTGTAACTTGTTGCACTGATTTTATCTCATACTCTATGAAAGCCAATTATTAAAATGTAATGATTGAATATTTGGCTGAAAACCCAGACATAGCACCTGAGGAGGTAATTGTGAATGACAGATTTCAGAGTGAAAGTCCACGATGGAGAGCAGCATTTTGTGCGTTTGTCCTCAATAGCAGTAGGCAGCAGCCTTCGATGGCAGCAGCAGGCAGATTCCAGTGGCAGCCATGCATGAGTACACAGCTGCAGGGAGGACACACAGATACACACACACACACACACACACACACACACTTTCACATATATTCCGTCACTAAGCACAAAGAGCCAAATACACATAAAATTTCACATACGGATCCACATGCACAAGCACACACATGTACACACAAACTTGTGCTTGAACACACATTGTTTGTTTTATGTTTTAATCTGTGATGACATTAACAAAAAATGGTGTGGAAGAGACTAAAAAGATAGGGGAGGGACAGAGAGACAAAAACAAGGAAGGGAAGAAATAGTTGCTATATGGTGACAAGAAGGATTCACACGTCTCAAAGACACTGAACGAAAAATAAACTAAAAAAACTGACCAAAGAGATGCAGTTAACTGAAATGGGAAAAAAGAGGGCTGTTGTTGTAACATGAGGGGGGAGAATGAATAGAAGAAGGAGAAAAGTTCCTGGTAATTGGAGAGCAGGGTCTAGCTGTCAGACCAGATGCTAGAGTAATAGAAAACAGTATGGGTAAACATTTGAAACTTCCCAGGTGCTTGATCATTACAGCTACCAGCGACATCTGTATTCTTAAAGGTTTGAGTGTCCATATCTTAGCTTTACGTGCAGTTCAAGGTCTTTACAAGAGCAACTACATAACAAGAATGTAGTATGCTGTAAGTAGACTGAAGTCTGATAATGCAAAGCACGACTTTACAAGAAATGAAACCTAGAATGTCCCTGTTATAGACAACAATCTGTGAATGCATTTAAATGCATCTATACTGCATGTTAAAATGCCATTTGGCTGATTATAGCATGAATGACATTAATTCAAGAAATTTCCTGGGCTTTACTGTAATTATGCTAGTTACCCATTGGGTGCCTGGTTAAAGCATTGTAGTCTAAACAGAGAAGCAGCAAAGTTTTAAGATCAGTCAATGAAAGAATGAAGTAGCAATCAAAATAGGACATTTTAAAACCCCACGGTACCAAACAGTAGGGGTTAAAATTAGAGAAGCTTTTTGTTTTATTTATTTTTTTCTCCAATGATTCTGTGGCAGTTATGGCATTTTAAGCTTCCCCATAGATGTTGAGGACACACACACACACACACACACACACACACACGCGCACACACAGAGGATCCATGTAGCATTACGGTGTTGTTTGTGATGTGCTTGTCCTTCCTTCCTTTTATCTTTGTTTTATCTGTATTTGTTCCTCTCTGATCTCTGTAAGGGACTTTCTGGCAAACTTGTTTGATAAAAGCACTTGAAGAATAAATTGGACTTGGCTTTTAAAAGAGAACAAAAGAACAGAGGTAAAGGCAGAGAGACGGATCAGCGGTAGATAGATGGCAAGAGTCAGACAAGAAGCACAAGGGGAGCAGGTGAGCAATGATGAAGCGAGGGAGGAAGCAGAGGAGACGCCTGACTTAAAGAAACATATCAAAATGGTTTTGAAAGGTGAGTGGCTTTTTTGTGATTGACTCCTGTGATTGAGCACCACTGAAACAGCTGATCAGTAGGAGGTTGCTGTAAGATCTGTGAATGTGGAATTGGACAGTAAAGTAAGAAAGCAATAACAGTTATTCCTCAATTCATTTACAAGGAAGAACTGGGGAGAGAAAAGGGGTACAAACTTCATTAACAATCATCTGAGAGTTTAACTTTGATGCCAGAAATTGTTTTGTTAGAGACTGTGCAGTGGTTTTCAGCTGCTGGATAGTTTTAACTTTTAAAGGAAAACTTTTAGGCCAAACAAGAATATGATACATCTGCGTGTGTAAATTAGTTAAAGTTTTACACGATTAAAAATGTGAGGTGTATATGTTATGTCGGTCTTCTTCTTTAGGCTGCTCCTGTTAGGGGCCACCACAGTGGATCATCTGCCACCATCTCAACCTATCCCTTTCATCCTCTACTCTCACATCAACCCTCTGCATGTCGTGCTTCACTACATGAACCTTCTCTGTGGGCTTTCTCTTCTCCTCCTGCCTGGCAGCTCCATCTTCAACATCATTTGTCCAGTATATCCGCTATCCCTCCTCTGCACGTGTCCAAACCATCTCAGCCTTGCTTCTCTTATTTTGTCTATAAATCGCCTGACAGTATCCTTCTCACCTCTCAGCTGCACACTCATACCTTTCCTTCTCGTTCTCTCGGCTGCCTCTCGTGATTTCCCCTCTACTCCTCCTTTGTCTTCAGTCAACATTAGCATTGTTTCCACCAGCACCCTGTTGGCTAACTGCACTGGAGGCAGTTGTTGTTAACCTGGGACCCAACCGGTCTGGTATGGAATTCGCCAACTATTTTATGCCAGATGCCCTTCCTAATGTAACCTCTCCATTAATCAGGACTTTAAACCAGCAATAATAGTACACTGGCTTGTGGCCCACCCCCTGTGGCTAGGTTGTATATGTTATGTCAGTGTTCTTTCATAAAGGAGGCATAAACATACTAACACCATCAGTGTTATGTGTGTTCTCTTTTGTGTGCCTTGTGTGCAATATGGAAATTGATGCAAACATAAATAAGTGACATGAATGACCTCATCATAAGCCTTGATGTAACACCCTCTCTCATTTTCTTGTTCTCTCTCTTGCTCTCTGTCTCTCTCACGCACACACTCACAGACTTACAGGCACACACACAGCTTGGTCTCAGACAACTAATTAAGACGCTGTGATCGGCCTGTTTTGTTCTTGCTAATGCATCATTTTATTGCTGCCCTCTTCCAAACCACATGCCTGGGCAATTTATTGGCACTTCAACCACAACTGCAGAGCTCAAATGTTGTGATTAAAGCCCCATCAAATGAAGCACGTCTGGAGATCACACTTAGACTAATAAATTACATAGTGAGATTCTTGACTTATGGCACCATCATTCTTCTTTTTATCAAAGGTAAAGAATTTTACAGCAGAGGACAATGAAACAAGATTAATCGCTCTTTCTCAGTTAACATACAGGATTAACTCTTTCCTAGAGTTCCCTGTACCTAATTCAGGTTATATCTTAAACACCGCTTACCACCATTTTTAGAAGGTTGCAGAACACGGAAAACTCAGTAAAGAGGTGACCTAATGCTGCTATGACTGAAATAGATTAAACATTCCCGGGCTTCATATTGCTGTATCAAATTTTGACATCATTTTTAGATCTCCTGATGTTATTCAGCCTATGGTTTATGGTTTGGGCAGCGTGGTGCAGTGGTTGGCACTGTTACCTCACAGCAGGACAGTCTGGGTTTGAATCCAGCAGCCTGCTCTCTTTGCCCTTCTGTGTGAAGTTTCTATGTTCTCCCTGTGCTTGTGTGGATTCTCTCCAGGTGCTCTGGCTTCCTCCCACAGTCCAAAGACACTCAAAGGGTCTAGGTTAATTGGCGATTCCAAATTGACCATAGGTGTGAATGGTTGTCTGCCTCTCTGTACTGGCTCTGCGATGGACTGGCGACCTGTCCAGGGTGTACCCCACCCTTCGCCCCATGACAGCTGGGGTAGGCTCCAGCACCCCCCACGACCCTGAATTGGATAAGTGGAAGAAGATGGATGGATTTGTGGTTTTTATTGGGAGGAATAGAAAATGTGAATTTTCCTGTTATTTTTTGTTTTTGTATTACCCGCTGGCCTAGTGATATAGTTAATAATGTACAGATTAGGAAAGGATACAATTTGAAGCATCTTAGCTACCAGAAATGCACATGTACCAAACACTTTCCGTGCATACTAGCTTCACTTTATAACAATAATAAATTTATGTCAGAAATGTGTCACTGGGTTGTTGGTGGTAGTGGTTTCCTCACACTGAAAAGACTTTTCTCATAAGCTTTTCAGTGTCAGTGGGGCCGGTGTCAAAATAAAGTGTGGACAGTTAGTCGTTAAACTGCCAAAACTGTCATCAGTAAACAAGATTGTGTTTGCTCACAGGGAACTTGGTTCTTGTTTGTGTCATTGTTGTCATCTTTGAAACTGGAGGTCAAAGTTTATGCTTGACTTTATGTCTAGTATGTGAGGCTCCTGTCACTTTTTTCCCTTAGTGCCGTCCTTTCTGTAATGCTGTTTCTAATATAGTATTTTGGGGGAATACTAGCAGTTTAAGGTGGTTTATAAAACTGGTTTGTATCTCAAATGGTGAAAGAAGAGGAGGACAGATAAACCTCTCGGTAACAGAGTAGACAACATGACAAAGATAAAATGAAAACATATCTTAAAGCAATCGTTTATTTTACACTAATGTTGACACTTCATCTGGAGATTTGCAGTGTTTGCTGCAATTAATTAAAGTATCTTCTTAGCATGTTCAACATCAGCATGACAGTTTAAGGAAAATCAAATTAAACTTGTATGCACGGCAGGATTTTGGGGTTTTATTATTTATTATTATTTTGGATGTTTGGACAGGGATTTATTCAAAGCTTTTATGAATGCAGTAAATTCTTTTTGGCCACTCAAATTGTCAGCTTTACAGGACTATCCTCAAGGCATATTAACACGAATGATTAATCTGGAGGATTAGGCTGCTGCCTATTTCTAGGAAACCATTTATATATGCAGATTGTGTTATAGTGTAAATTGTCCCTTCAGGGCCTCTATCTGAGACCCCATATGTGTCATCATCTGCCTCACTGTTGGTGTCAGATGAATCCATTAGCATATAGAATCATTAGCCCCAGATTCCTTTCTCTTTAAGTGATATTTCAGTCATGAAAAAATATGCAGTGTTGCTTTTCCCCGTTCTGTTTAATTCTCATCAAACATTATCATCTAAAGAGAACACGCTTGGACTATTGTTGGTAAGATTAGAGGACGCAGAGCATCACCGTTAAGTGAAACATCATGCTTGTGTCACATCTATCTACTGAGAAAGGTGTGTGAAGTCTGTTGGGAAAAGGATGGAAAATGCTGAAAAAGAAAACCAAATCAGTTATGCTTACAGCAAGATTATTCATTTTCATTTATTTCATTTTATTGCTGTCAACGTAATTAAGTTGAGCTACTCTAAATTCAATATTGCTCTTATGAAATAAAATTAATACTCTATATCCTGTATAGTGTTCCTTTTGAGAGAGTAAAAGCAGCTCAAAAAGGTTGCTATGTGTTTGAAATTTTGCCCCCACAGTATAGCCACTCATCATCATCTATTTTGGTTTGTTTTCTTCTAGAGCTGTTTGAGGACAGTGGGTCAAGTTGAAATGGCTGGACCATTTGTTTACATCTTGGTGCAGTTATCTTGTTGAGAGATGTGTCTTAAAAGCATGTTATAGCCAATTGCATAAATTAGTTAACATTCTTTCTATGAGTAGCAAACATCTCTATGAGATCAGTTAATGTGTATTGTGATGCAAAATTGTATGAAACAAACACATGGAAATTTAGTCTAATGTAAAGATAAAGAAAAAATATCAAACACAAACACACTTACATTGTCATATGGAAAAAAAGGACTCTGTGCAGTTCTTTGGAAACCTATGATTCAACATGATTCAGTAGCTTTTAGAACCACTTTTTGCAGCAATAACACAAAGTCATCATTTTCTGTATGACTTTATCAGCCTCTCACATCGCTGTGGAGAGATTTTGGCCCACGCTTCTTTCCACTGCTGCTTCAGTTTTATTGAGGGTTGTTGGCATTCATTTATGCACAGCTCTCTTAAGGTCCCACCACAGCATTTCAGTCGGATTGAGATATGGACTTTGACTGGGCCATTTCAACACCTTCTTTTCTTTTTCAGTCATTCTGTTGTAAATTTGCTGGAGCGCATGGGCTAATTCTCTTGCTGCATGACCCTCACATTTGACTCTAGAACACTTTGGTATACAGAGGCATTCATGGCTGACTCAATGGCTGCAAGGTGCCCAGGTCCTGTGGATGCAAAACAAGCCCAAATCATCACCCGTCCACCAGGCAGCCTGACCAGTTAGTGTGAGGTGTTTGTACTGATATACTGCGTTTGGTTTTAACTGGACTTCTCCACCTTGGTTTCATCTTTCCCAAAGACATTATTGCAGATGTCCTGTGGATTTTTTTTAGATGCAATTATTCAAAGCTAAGCTGAGCTGCCATGTTCTTTTTAGTGAGAAGAGGCTTTCTTCTGGCAACATTTAAAAACAAACTTAATTTTTCACAGAATTGCTGTCTTGTGAAGACTTACTTTTGCACATGGCTGTATATATCAGCCAGCCTGTTGAAGAGGAGAGGAGCAGAGATGAGCCACTGAGAAGTATGCTCTAACAGAGCTACTTTATAGGCCCTAGGAAGCCAGCCTTGTGGCTGTCACAAGTTTCAGCATGCATGTTATGTCAGTCAGGTATTTATTTATTTTTTGTGTTTTTGTTTGTTTGTTTTCAATTATGGTTGTAGTCTGCTTTGCTGACAGTAATTTTGTGAGTGAATGCACTCTGGGTCATTCAAGGTCAATGAGCATTAATGTTTCCTCTCTGCTGTACCCTCTGTCACCAAAGTTTATTACTATTTAAACAAATGCATAGATCAGCAACACATTGAAAGACATGTTCTGGGCACCCATGCAATCAGGGCAATTAATCATTACATGAAATAAGACAATACAATTGATAGAGGTACTTGAAAATACTTATATAATGATGAGTATATGTGCATTAGCACATGCAGGTAAACAAACAGTTTGCACAGGGCATTAATGCATACATTTTCCCATAAACACCTTATAAGGCATTTAAAAATGTATTCATAAATGCAGTCTCACTACAGCCCTATAGACATAGCAATGGACACACACACTGTTTGTTGATTGGCATTGGCTGCTGTATTGCTGACAACAACCACTTCTTCATTTGCATGAAGTACAGAGGCGATCCACCTTTCCCTTGCTCTTCTCCACAGGAGGATGATTGGCAGCATAGCAGACACTGAAATGCGACTCTGCTATACAGAATTCAAAGAAGGCTCAGACACTTCTACAAGCTGCAGAGCGCCAGTCAATTTCACCTTTTTGCTTAGATTCCATTTTTTTTTTATTGCCATTTCTGAATGTGACCTTATCTGATGTCAGTTTGATGGATGCTTTCTAAAATGAGCCACGTATGCAAACCAAAATCCATTTAATCCCCTTAATTTACAGCCTATTAGTGTTTAATGACAAGACAGACAACTTGTTCTCCAAACCGATATAACTGTGATGTAAAAAATTCACTATTAATATTATAACACAACCTTCCTAAGGTCTTTCACATGTTTGATTTGCCAGCAAACTATGTTCACAAATCTTTTTTGAAAGTTTTTTTTTCTTTCCTTTTCTTTTTCTTCTGCGAAAGTCTCATGGATCAGGACCAACCCATGTGGTCTGGTTATATTGGGTGTGTTTTCACTCAGTGTTAATGTCAGCCTGAATCCTAGTGTGTATATACAGTAAAAGAGTGACATGCCACATTTGTTTAGTGAAGTCACACGCGTCAGCATTATGTTTAGTAGCCAGGAAGGGGCACCTCCTGTGGTCACAAAAAGAAATGTGGCTGCATAGAAATCTGTGGAAAAATGGGTCTTGGCTTCCTTAACCCATACTGCCAGCAAGCACATTCCCTGAGGGGCTGCTATTGCGAGACATGCAATTGACATGTTCTCAGTGAGTGCTTCAAATAGAATGAGTTCCAAAAGTTTTATTTATTAGCAACAATTTATCTTACCATTGCTATCTTGGTTTGCTGGAATCTGGTCACCCTTGTTGCTGTACAAAACTTCATAATTGTACTTCTGATTTAAAATTTAATTAGGATGTCTGCTGTGTTTGGTGGGAGCCAATTAATGGCCACTCCATGAGTTTAGAATGGAATTTTTGGGAAAAAAAAACAAAAAAATTAAAACCCTAAAACATTCTATGACAAAAAACATGTTTTTGTCCCTTGCTGTTTGATAATTATAAAAGTATTGATTGATACTGCATAAAAGTAGGCCTTTTACTTGGATGGTGCTAGTGGAGGACAGGTGTGCAAAGGGAGGCTTATACAGTGAGTGTTATGTTGTAGATACTAAAATATTTAGAACTGTAGAAACTTATAAAACACAGTTCCCATAATTCCCTCTTTAGTAAAGAGCTGAAGCCCCACCTCGCAGCCTGTTTCATCTCCTCCTTCCTGTCTCAACTCCCTGCTGAGTATTTAGCAAAAAAGAAAACAATAATCCAATAAAGTGAAAAAAAACACATATTAATACATTCAAATTTGACTGAAACAGTGTTAAAGTGCATTTATATATTTATTTCTTTGTGTTACATCACTTCTCTGAGCCCCTCAGGCAGCTTGATTAGCATAATAATTAAGCAAGTGCTGTAATGCACTGTTTGTTCCTATATGGCTGCACACTGCAGTTGGTTTTGAAGTTTTACTCCCCGACACACAGCTCCCCCTACCCCACCTATCCAAGAAATTACCATGCATTTAGACAACAGGAATGAATTAACAGAGAGCTAATTTCTTCCAGACTGCTATATGTGTGACTGGTTATCAGCTTTGTGTGAGTACACCTCTGAGATTGTGTGTTTGTGTGTGTGTGTGTGTTACTTCCTCATTACATGGAGTGATTGACTTAGCAGGAGAAAGAGGATAGTGTGGTGAGACTGAAAAAAAAGAAGACACAAGAAGGACGTGGGTGTAGATTGGGAAGACTTTCATTATGAAATTGAGAATGAGAATTCAATCAAGCTTCATTTAAAAACTAATGTTACTCTTCTCTTCTTTTACCCGATCTCTCTTTTTCTCTTCCTTACTCAACCACTTTCTCTCCTTATCAGGGATGTTTGTGTGGATTTACATGATTTATAGTGAACTGCAATGAAAGCATAATGATGTTCTCTGTAATGAATTGATTAGCATTTTAATAACTGGGAGACCAGCACACTGGGGACTTGGACTGTTAGGGGTTAAGGGTCAGAGTATGTTTGAATTGGCTGTCATACAGAGAAGGAGACTGGTGCATGCATCATTTTGTAGTTTTAGAAGTTTGGAGGGTCATGTAGGAGCCACAGAACTCATTACTATTGGTGATATTATTTTCATTTACATAGGAAATCACAAGACTACACTTTCGCTGTCAACTACTCTGGGTCAATTTCAGATTTTTCTAAACTACCAAATGTGTAGATTATTTAAAGATTTAAAAAAAAATGTCAACCTGATATTTGTTGTTCATTTAATATTCATTGATTGTAAACAAATCAACAACCATAATTTAATAACTGTCACTTACTGATTACCTGCAAGAGTTGTAATTACAGTAGATCAGATTAATCAGTCTGATTTATTAGTAAAACAAAGCCACTATTTGTTTTTTAGGTTGTAAATTAATTTTTCAAACAATATGTTAGGATATCAGCATTAATCCGATATCAACCCTAGCAGGGATTATATCAGAGGTTTTGTAAAATTTAAATATTTTACTTTTATTTACTTGCCACCTCAGTACTACTGATGATTAGTTGCTATGCAAGAGAGCAAGCTTTTCTACTTGCAGTAACTGCTAAAATTACTTACACTTTGCTTCTTTTATCTGTGAAAATAAAATAGCTTTTCGTGTTTTGATATAATTTAGTATTTAAACCAATAAAACATTTGCAATAATAATAGTAATAACAGTAAAATGTTTGCATCAATTCCACCTTTGGTACCAAGAGAAAATGTATGTAAATCAAAGTCGCACTTTGTGATTTATTTCAGGTGTACACACTACTCACAAGAAGTGAAGGATATTTGGCTTTTGGGTGAAATTTATGGAAAATGTAAAAAGTTCATGCAACAGTGATATTATATCATGAAAGTTGGGCATTTAAGTAGAAGCATGCAATGGTGATTTCCTCATATCAAACAATTTATTGAAACAAAAGCCAACAACAGAACAGTGGTGGGTATACCACAAAAAAAATGTCAACCTGCTGATGACACTCTCTGACACTCTAACCTCAGTGGCCACTTCCCTCTGAGAACATCCTGTTTGAAGCCTCGCAGTGGCGAGGTACTGTTGATCAATTGTTAGGTGCCGTCTTGGTCTCATGATGTCAGAATGTGAACGGCATGATGAAGAGGACTGTTTAAATACCAACCGACTAGTAATTTAACCCTAGCAATTTAATGGTCAGGCACATGCCTTGTAAACAATGTGATTTACCACGTCACAAAATAAAACAGGAATATGAACAGCAGAATATGAAACGACAGACATTTTTATTTCATAATTTGATATATAGAATCATATCAGACTGCCCTAATAATGCATATACATAATATTCTTTGAAGGCTTTATATCTTTTTAATGTGTATCAGCTTTTATGTGCACACAGCATTAATTTAAAAATGGCTTAAGAAATATAAATGACTAGCATCTCTGCGCAGAAGACTTTTAGATGTTTCCTGTTTGACTTTGTGGTAACGTGAACTCATTTGTATGTTGAAGTGCGTATGCGTGCGTGTTTTTGTGTGTGTGTGTGTTTTCTTCATGCAGAGCAAAGACTGCTCAGCTTGTAATTCTTCTTTAATAACAGTAATCTTGTCACAGCACTGCTCTGCATCAATAGCCATGCCGCTATTATTCTGAAAAACTCAGGCAGGAAAGGGCAAAATGACAGAAAGGAGAGTTGAAGAGAAGATGACAGATGATGGTGGCTTGCAGACAAAATGAGCCGTCATTTTGCAGACTCAATATTCTCTCATTTTGTTGTCCTTGTCAATATAGCTATGAGGTTATTGTGATTACAAGTCTAAGCATTCACTTTCTCTCACCCATGCAGGTTTATGCACGGAGTCACACTCACACATTCAGACAGTAAATCCCCCCTCAGTCCTTTCATTATTTTACCTAGATACTTCCTATTTCTCCCTTGCACACATATACGTATATGTGCATGCATGATTGCTTGATGCATGAACACCAAGTGTTTTTCATAGACACATCAGTCATCTTTAAGTGTCACACACAGCTTAGTTCTCACTCACTCACTCACTCACTCACTCACTCACTCACTTTATTAATATATGTTGGGAAGGTTATGGTTCTGCAGAGTTTATGTAAACACCTTATGATAAGATAGTGACCTGTGACTGCAAGTGGTGTAATACAGCAAATGTTCATGTACCTAAAGGTTATGTAAAATATTTGCTCAACTGTTTATTATACTGACGTGTAGGTTTTTTGAACTGTACCCACTGTGGTTAAAGTTTGGTTTAGACAGCTGAACTACTTGGTTACTGCCAGGGAAGGAGAAGCCTGCTTAACTCTTGACTTGTTTTTATGAAGTCCTGTTGTGTGCACAAATAATCCTTTCATAATGTGGAAATACTATAAAAAAAAGCTGTTTGTTGCAGCCACTGGTTTTGAAATAGCATTGCACTCTGTACAGCATAATATAAAAAATAATAGAGTTTATTTGTCAATGTCAGCATTGCAAAGTGCTTTCCAAAAACGCACAATAACCTAAAGAAAGGGAGGGTTTAAAATAAGGCACTAAGGGAAGTAAGTTATAAAAATAACATTTCACATGTCAGTTTGAAAGGCCATGACTCGAGTGCAAAATTGAAAGCATAAGATACATCGTGACTCCATAGTAAAGAATGAATGAAAATTAGCATAAAATTTAAAAAATAAGTAAATAAAATGGAAGTAAGCTAAGACTTTTAAAGATGTAATAAATCTATTCAATTCAATTCAATTCAATTCAATAAGCTTTATTGTCATTTCAACCACATATAGCTGACGCAGAACATAGTGAAATGAAAAAGTGTTTCTCCAGGACCTGGTGCAACATATAAACATATGACATATGACAGAGACACATGACAGAAAGGTATCAATATGAAAAACAGAGCTAGGGCTAGGGGTTTTTTCCCACAGTTTCAAATTTAAGTTGGAAAAAAAAAAAAAAAAAAAAAAAAAA
>VUQH01035146.1:0-10026 GCA_015106775.1 Etroplus canarensis
CTGTTAACATAGGGCTTCCTTTTGGCACAGTACAGTTTTAACTGGCATTTGTGGATGTAACTACGTATTGTGGTACTTGACAAAGGTTTGCCAAAGTAGTCCTGAGCCCATGTGGTGATATCGCTTATAGATGAATGACGATTCTTGATGCAGTGCCGCCTGAGGGATCGGAGATCACGGTTGTTCAGCTTAGGCTTGCGCCCTTGTCCTTTACGCACTGAAATTCCTCCAGATTCCTTGAATCCTTTGATTATGTTCTGCACTGTTGAAGGTGAAATATCCAACTCTCTTCCTAGCTTTCTCTGAGGAACATTGTTTTTAAACATTTCAATAATTTTTTCACGTATTTGTTGGCAAACTGGCGATCCTCGGCCATCTCTGCTCCTAAAGGACTAGACCTTTCTTGGATGCTGCTTTTTTACCAAATCATAATTACAATCACCTGTTGACATCACCTGTTTCAAATCACATCATTATTTAACCAATTTACCTGATTACTAGCCCTAAATTGCTCCTGTCCCAACCTTTTTTGAAATGTGTTGCAAGAACCAAAATTGGAATACGTCTTTATTTTGAAAAAACCAATAAAATTCATGAGGAAATAATGTGCTGTAGTATTGTCTGCAATGAAATACAAGTCAAAGTAAATTTAGAAATCACTACTTTCTTTTTTTATTTGCGTTTTCCATACTGTCCCAACTTTTTCTGATTTGGCGTTGTATATCATCTGCAAATAAAGCAATGCGGTGATCAACTCCCCCCATTGTAATGTAACTGTATGTTAGAAACATGTTCAGTACAACTGGAACACGTCATATACGTCTACAAACATCAGTATGCATTGGAGGTAAGTTTGATAGATGTTACATATAGGTTAAAAACACGTTACTCATAGGTTATTAATACATTTTGGGTACACTAGATATTACCTCCACATATTTTGACCTATGAGTAACTTGAGTCTCCGTATCCATAACATACCTGCAACTTATGGCCCACTGTGTGGAAAGTATAAGTCAAACACTGGCATACGTCAGAAATTTTGGGCATGCCCAAAATTTTCCGGCGACCTCGCCATACTACGGCATATACCTGCGTACTTCAGCATGCTTTTAACTTATACAAAACTTACCCACAACTTATTTGTTGTACGCCAGCGTAATTGCAGATTTTTTTCATACGTTGGCACACACTTGTTAAATCATCAAGGTGTGACAGGGGCTTCAGAGGTTTAGTTTGGTTTCTCAGCCTAATCATGGCCTCCTTCTCTTCATCATCACCTGTCTTATTGAGGGTTTTGGTGAACACCTGGAATCAGAGCTTTTACCTGCTTAGTTTGTCATGAAATAACGAGAGCACAGGCCTCACCTGGCCAAGAAACTGCTCGTCAGTTAATTGTCCTGAATCTCCTTGGCATTAGCCTACTCCTTGTGCATTTTTAAAAACTCCAGCTTGCGTTCCTTTTTGTGTAGCGCAAAAAGTCTTTATATAGTGTTGATAAAATGAAAACAACATGAGAGCTACGGAGACATTCAAACACATTTACTTTTCTCCAAAAAAGTCGTCAAAATGTCCAGCGGAAGGCTCTCGCTGGGGAATTAAAGAGCGAGAAAATGAGCAAAGCATCTCCGGCGGGATATTCTGCAATCTTACCATCTGATGGCTAATTAAAGTTAATAATTAAACATTCATAAGATTTAAGTTTGTTTAACTCATTTTTTTCCAAACTTGACTGATCAGTTTTCAAATTAGAGCTAATTAAATAGATAATGTTTCATTTTAGCTACATATCGGAGCAATAAAAATCCACATTTTATTTTCTGGCTCCTCCAGCTGAAGAAGTGCGCGCGCTGTAAAACCCCTCGTCATTAATTCAGCCCTGAAACTGTAACAAAAAAAGAACCTTCAGAATCACTCTGCAAGCTGAGCAGGGGATCAAAAAATGATCAGTTACTGATTAAAAACTTGAGACAGCGCAAACCTTTAAGATTTGATGAGGTGGAGAAGCAGCGAGGTGAGACATGAAAGGGTGAAAGAAGAAGCACACGCGCGCACACGCGCACACACGCGCACACACGCGCACACACACCTTCTTACTGCACCAAGCTTCGTGGCAGGGAGCCGATGAGTCATCCCCGTAGCTTCATACAGGCGGTGCATCAATCACCGTCTCCTGAAGGGAGCAGATGGCGCGTGGCGGCTCAACTACTGTGGAGAAGTGTGGTGCTGATGCTGTGTGTGCGCTGGGGAGGGGATGGGCGGCGGTGCCAGCCAACGAAGACGAAATGTTGGATGAAGACTGATGTAAACAGCCGCCGGAGAGAGGCCGCCCACAGACGGGGGCGCTCGGTGTTTGCCGTCGATTCGGCACCAGAGCGCCTGCGGTGGTGCAAGGTTTAGAGCCAACAAAAGGAGAAAAACAAGCTTCAGCTGGGGGGAAATGTGCATCTTGTCAGTGGAGCAGGAAACGAGAATGATGAAGCATGCTGTTTACTGTAGGTATGTGCTCGTAGTGACGCCAAATGGATCCAATAAGCTCCCCCAGGACTTTGGGCTGATGATGGGATCTCATACGGTTCCCTCACCCGTCTCAGCTCTGCTGCTAAAGACGCCAGTTTTCCTTGTGAAGCCAGAAGAGATCTCACGGATTGTCCCGGACAACGGGACAGCTGCTTGACAAAAGCAGAGAGGTACCTTGTCTGTCAAAAACTGATCAAAGCTCTAAATCTTTGGTCTCCTCAGAACTGCTTCACCAGAAAAACCAATGCATTCTCATTCCTGGGTGTCAAATACTGCCATTCTGTCACTGTGGGGACGAGGGTGTCACCGTTCCTGTTCGCGTTGTAATCTGATCCTCCAGCTGCACTACAGTGACCAAAGTCTTGGGCCATCTATGCATTACACCTACAGGAGCATTTATGACGTCCCATTCTAAATCCACGGGCACTAATATAGAGTTGGTCCCTGCTTTGCAGCTGTAACAGCTTCCGCTCTTCGAGGAAGGCTTTCTACAAGATTTTGGATTGTGTGAGAACGATGCTGATGTTGGATGAGAGGGCCTGGCTCACAGTCACCGTTTAAGTTCATCCCAAAGGTGTCTGACGGGGTTGAGGTCAGGGCTCGGTGCAGGCCAGTCAAGTTTGGCCACACCAAACTCTTCCAACTATGCTTTCATGCCAGATTCACCAGATTCACCCGTCAGACGTTCATATAGAGAAGCATGATTTCTCACCCCACAGAACATGTTTCCACTGAACTTTAAGTCCAGTGGCAGTGTGCTTTAAACCACTCCACTCGATGCTTGGCATCATGCTTGGTGATGCAAGACTTGCAAGCAGCCGCTCGGTCGCACAGTTTTTGTGCTGATGTCAATGCCAGAGGAATTTCGGAACATACGAGGTCAGCAGAGTGTTTGTCTTTTTCCCTGTTCTCTTACTTTTCCTTGCCTGCCTTCATGCCTGAGTTGCTGTGGTTCCTAAATGCTTCCACTTTGCAATGACATTTGATTGTGGAACATCCAGGAGGAATGTGTTGCAACAGTGGCATCCCATCGTAGCACGGTGGCTCAGTGGTTCGCACCATTGCCTCCCAGCCAGAGGGTCTTGGGTTCAAACCTGGGAGCTCTGGTTTGTCCTGTCATTGAAAACCATGGTAGGATTCACTTCTTGGTTGGTAAAATAAAAACAGTACCGTACTTAAATCTTTAGAACTCATTCTTTAATAAATGTTGGTGAAGGTTTACTGCATGGCTAGGTGCTTGATATTTATACACCTGTGGCAATGGGACCAAATGAAACCCCTGAACTGGCCTAAAATGGCCTTTGTCCATACAGTGTATGTCATTTTTTACTCTTCCAGATCTCCCTTAGCTAAACTTATTTTTTCCTGCAGTAAAATATCAGACTATTCAGGGACTTTATGTTCTCGTGCCACAGAGGAAACACCAGCAACTCAAAAAATAAGAAGTGGCTCCAGTTTGGAGCTTGTACTGATCAGACTTGCTTCACCCTGAGGGTTATCTTCTTACTGTAATGCATTTACAATATCAAAGTGATTATGTAATCAAGCTGCTATACCACTGGGGATAATGTTTTTACTCAAACAGATCATATCAGTGATGCTGAGAACAGAAATGTAGACGCTCATCCCAGAGACAACCGCAGAGCAGGAGGACACACTACAGCTCATACAAATACTTTAAAGTATGTACAGTCACACCCTTTGAAACCATGAAGCTTAAAGAAAATATGACCACTTGAGGCTGGCTCCAAAAACAAGTCAGTCCTTATAGACTTCCATGTTAAGATGTTTGCAGGCTGGTACAGAAACAGCTTAGATCTCTACTAATAATTTCTCCCTTCAGAACAATGCAGGTGAAGATGATTTTTTTTAAATAATTCATCAGTTTTTATTTTTTAAAGCCTAAAGTTAGGGGTGTGGCCCCTTTGATTGACATGTCCTGACAAAGGGCGTTGTAGCTGCTACCCATGTGATGTGCTGTCCGAATCTTTTGAAGCCTTTTCCAGCTCATCAGGCCAAAGGGCCAAAAAACTAATGCCATAGAGAAGTGTCCATCTGTCCATCCATCAGTCTGTCCACAATTTACAAGGATCACTACCCCTCCTATAGCAGGGGCTGGCAAGCTTTATTATCAGACGAGTAATTTTTTAGCAATTTTTGGTCAAAAAGTGTAATGCCATCAACCTTTCTGATCAGTGTAAATAATCAAAATCTTTACTACATGTCATCATTTAGGGAACTATTTCTGATTTGGTCATCTAACTTCCCATTTGCATTCATGAAATTATGGAACCACAAATATTATAATATACAATACAATACAATACAATACAATACAATAATATTTAAAATTTAATAACTTTTAGTACCAACAAAACTGAACCACAATGAAGTACATGGCAGTATAGGCCTACTATAAAACAGTTGCTATAAATCTGTGTAGCCACTGAGTCCTACCTGTGTATCAGTAGAAAGTCTGACCATTTCTTAATAACATCTGAGTTTAAACCCTGGGGGAAAAAATCTCACTACAGTAGATGTTTCTCAGCCCCTCCCTGAGCCTGGTTCTGCCAGAGGTCTCTTCCTGTTAAAAGGGGGTTCTTCCTCCCCACAGTTGCTAAGTGCTTGCTCATAGAAGATTGTCTGATTGTTGGGGTTTTCTCTCTAACACTGTAGGGTTTTTACCTTATAGTGTAACGTGTCCTGAGGTGACCCTTATTGTGAATTGGTACTATATAAAGAAAAGTTAACTGAACTTGAATTAAAGTGTGCCTACTGTCATAATAAATAGAATTTTATAAAAAAGCCCAATAGCCAGAACCTAAAGTTCAGCTACATATCAGGCAAACTGTTATGCCAGCATTATTGGCTATGAAAGCAAATAAATCTGTCCATGCACTGCTAAATTCTCTGTTTTCCTTCACGTCTCCACAGCTAGGGGGACTCAAGGCTAGCTATTTATGTTTGTGCATGTTTACATCCCTGCTACTGAGGTTCATCAACATAAAGAGGATAAGGCAAGAGGTGACACAAAACACATTTTAGTTTATAAAATATTAACCCTCTGGAGTGGACAGACTAGTCCAAGAGTCCACATCACGTGATCAAACTCTTGCCCGTGCATCGCTCATATGATTTGGCCACAGTGCAGGCTGCAGCTTGTCCAAACTACGTAACCGATGCGCGGCGCATAAAAGCAAGAGTTCGATCATGTGATGTGGTCCCTCTGGCTCATCCATCAACTCCAGAGGGTTAAAACATTTTTAAAGGCTCTAATTGTAAACAGAATGTGCCAAATCTAACTACAAAATTTCACCACTAGGGGGCACTGTTTTAATCCTATGAGAACTGGGATAGGTTCCAGCCAGGTGCCTGTGAAGTGCTCATCACATCCAGCGAGTGTATTATTATCAGCAGAGCCCTGCTGAACCTCAGCAAGCCTCACAGACAAAAGCTATAACCTTTATTATAAAGCTGCTGTTATACTGTCACTATCAGTTAAACATAAACCACCTCAAAAAACTAATACGTTTTCAAAAAGGATTAAAGAATAAAGGAAAATGTAATTACTGAAATCCTTTGTACCCATTCAGTTGATATCTGTGCTTATGTCCAATAATTAATTACTGTAGGCTTAATCATCAGAGTGTTTTCAGAGTGGTTTATCAGAATCAGAACACTTTATTAATCCTGAGGGGGAAATTGTTCAATTTACACATTTATCTTATAGGCAAAAGGTCCCTGGTTTGATTACAGGTGAGGATGGAAGCCTCTCTCACCTTTACTGTTTCCTAAGCAAGCATGGTGATTTATTTAGAAAAATCATTGCAACAGGTTGATATAAATATTAAGTTACTCAAGCTCTTGAATTTAATACTTTTAATTTGACATGGACGCTTTTTCAGGACCGCCTTTTCACACCGATCAAAGTCACAGCAACGTGCACCAGAGACAGAGGCAGAAATGTCAAACACGCGCCTCTTCACACTCTGTAGGTGCAGATTCCACGTGGGCCTGCTAATCATCCATCGCTGTGTGTTCGCTGTGACTCGCCGCTTACTGGCTGGTATAATCTTTCTCTTCATGTCGGAAATTTGGTTCACTCCCCGCCAGCGTTCCCTCTAAGCTGCGCGCTTGCGCAATCACACCCTGCTCCGGCGTCCTCCGCGCACAGCAAGTCTATGCAGCGCACATGCACGCGGGAAATCTATGCAGCGTGCATGCAAGCGCGGCTTAGAGGGATCATTGCTAACCGCTGTCTTCTTCTCCCACTGTTTGTAAGGAGGTCACGTGACCAAAAAATATGTCTGTGGGAACTACGTATTACATAGGCACATTCAAAGGTGCCTTTGTTGGGCTGAAGAAGCCAAATGGTTTGTATCTTTGGTCTAACAGTGTTGCCAGCGACATAACACTCATACTCATACTTTTCCCCAAGGAGCCTGATGAGGTGATCTCCCAGTTCCCTGAGACCGTTGCCTTTGCTGTTGCTTCCTGGAGCGTCTTTTCAACCATTTTCAATAATGGCACCACTTTGGAAACAGATACCTTTCTCTCTTCTGACAGCTCCTCATGAAAAGGAGACGGTATAGACAGGCACCCACTAACATTACGGCAGTCACCAGAGGTCAGAGCAGGAAGTGCCAGTTTGTAATCCTGCCAACGCCGCCTTCACAGGCTCCCCGAGTTCTGCTATTCGCTGCCGCTCCGGCATCACTTTTCTTTTCGGTGAGATGAGTCAATCATGTCGACACCCTGAGTCTCAATAAACAGAAGCACCAAAGCCTCATCAGACAGACGGACTGACCAAATTTAACCCAACGGACAAAGACTAGAACTAAGGACATTTCCTGTATATTTTTATTTTATTTTAGTTAGTTTCCTCAGCCCACAATGTCATTTTATTTAGTTTAAATTTTTCCCAAAAGTCTAGTTTGTATTTTTATTTCAGTTAACTAAAATTTTTTTCTCATGTAGTTTTAGTTTTTAGTTAACTATAATAACTTTGCACTGGGGTTAGTTCAAGAGTCTTTTTGACAACTCGATTCAGAGTGTGAGGTCATGGCGCTGCTTCAGCTCCTCGCCACAGGCAATCATTTAAGCCTAGTTTACACTGCAGGTTTGAATGCTCAGTTATAATTTTTTTGCTGAGAGCTGATTACTTCGTGTGGTCGTTCACATTGTCATTTAAATGCGACCATCATCAGATGCGACGGTCCTGAAGTGGCACGCATGCACAGAAGCATATGTGACGTCACACGCAGTGTTTAAGGAAGTAAATATGAATGTGTGAATAAAAGCTTTTTCCACTGACTAGCTCCATCAATGCTGTCTGCCATGCATGTGCAGAATCATGATGTCTTTCTCACTTCAGCGATATAAAAGTTGGATGAAATGCGACATGACCGCTCAGACTGAGGTCACTTTGAAAAACATCAGATACGTGTGGGATTTAGAACCACACATATAAAAAGTGGCCTGAATCCAGTTGTGCTGTTCAGATCGTCATAAAAAAATCAGACATGGGTCACATATGGGCAAAAAATTTGGCCCTAGACATGTGACTTTTGATTCGAGGGAGGATTTCACACAGGCCAAACCTTCAGCCGTGTGTGCCTGCGGGAATTTCACCACAGTAAGTAGTGCAGACCTCAGACACCTGCTGACATCCATAAAATGGCAGGTTACAGACAGGCAGACATCCACAGTAAGAGATGTCCACGTAACTGCTGTCAAACTCATTCATTTCAGTACTGCTCTCATACTTTATCCATGTCAACACGCATACCTTCCTAGCTGGGAGAACATAGGTTGGATCCAGTGTTGCATGACGTTCCTGAAGCCTTTGTCCTCGTCTATGCTGAATGGCTGCGTGTCTCAAACAATCATGGAGACCAAAGCCTCAACCAGCTCCTCCTTTCTGGTCACTGCTTTGTAAAGATTAGATTAAACTCAACTTTACTGCTGTGGAAAAATCCCTTCCAAACTGCAAATAGGATGTAAGGCGCAGAGAATAATGGAGTATATGTTTGTGTATACGCAGTATACACACATTTTATTTACATGCAGTGCACAGTGCACCACAGGAAATCATTCCTACCCATGGCCATCAAACTTTACAACTCCTCACTATGACACCTTTCAATATATCCACTTGCCTTATGGTTACATTCTGTACACACAAGCTCACACACATATATATCCTCCCCTTGATGCCTGGACTATTTCCTGTTGACATACTGTGTATATACTGATAAAAGCATAGTTTTACTTTGGACCACCTTTGCTACACATTGGACTCTCTTGCATATAATATTTATATATTTTTTTATCTTCTTTATATCTGTATTTTCTATCTTTCATATTTATATACTGTATATTCAACAGAGTGTCTGTACTGTTAGTAATTTAGTGTCCCTGGTGTGTAGTGGTTTACACATTTGCCTTACAAGTGAAAGGTCCCTGGTTTGATTCCAGGTGGGGACACAAGCCCCTCTCACCGTGGAGGGTTGTGTTAGGAAGGGCATCCGGCATAAAAGCTCTGATCATTTGGGGAGACTACAAGAGAGCAGCTGAAGGTTCATGGAGTCTGTAATGTATTAATCCCCCCTGAGATTGATAAAGTATTCTGACTCTGATTCTAATAATGTTAAAAGGCCAAAAATAAAATTAGGTTGTGGTTTTAATTACAGTGTTTGCATGTCAGAAGTAATTACATTTTATTTTGTGATGTGTGTGTGTGATGAATATAGTTTCTGTATTGTCAGTGTCATTATCATGGTTGATTAGGAAATGTGAAAAATGGAAAAGCATACCCACATTGACGGGGCCCGACTCTATTCCCCTCATTATTTTCACGCCTCGGCATAGATGAGATGATGTTGTACCCTAGTTGCTCGGCACACAACAAACACTTCACCTTGGAATGCTCAAAACGACTTGTGAATATTATAGCAGTGTCATTATTTACAGGCATCGTACCTTATTTGAAGAGATCATACAGTAGAAACCCTGCTTCTTTTAGCAGGCTCCTTGAAAACCAGCTCCACATTGTGCTTATAAATCATGCCAAAAACTTCCTGAACCAGCAGGGCTTCAGACATCATCAGAAGGAAGCCTTGAAGCGTCATAAAACGTACGCTCTTGTTAGAATTAATTTTGAATCTGGACATCAGGCATCTTTCCTCTGAGTCTCTCACACTCTGAAACCCGTTCTGTGCCACCATAATCGACCTTGTTTTGGAACATCATATATTTTCTTAGAGTACAAGATCTATGTTTTTGTTCAAAGTTCACTGTGTATAAGTTATGACCTTGTTTGTTCAAATTATAAGACAACATAACCAGCCAGGACTGGATTCTGTGTGCTGAGAGACAGGCTACAGTTTTGTCTATCATTCTCTGCTGTGTTAGATACACGCCTGAAATCAACATCCACACACTTTGATCATCACACTGTTTTGGACAATTAAGGCTGTCCACGTCAATAATAGATGGCCAATTACA
>VUQH01035148.1:0-13675 GCA_015106775.1 Etroplus canarensis
AGCAAAATCAATCGCTGCGATTTGTGTGCCCGGTAGACTTCTAACAAGAGCAGCCAGCTGGAAAATAGGTCCACCGTCACCCCACAACACCTGGCCAGGCCAGCCATTGCATGGATGCTTCTTTTAGAGAGCCACATGTGCGTGCACACACATACAGAAGCGCACACACACACACACACACACACACACACACACATACACACACACACACACACACACACACACACACAAGCCAACCTTTGGCTTTGTAATCTCAGTGGCAATGATGTGGTGGCTGAGAGACTTGTGATTGTCACAGACAGCACAAAGTGGACCAAAGCAGGTTTTGCTAAGGCTGTGATCTCTATAGAACTGGAAACAATTTAGAAATGAGCTGAAAATAGTTGGTGACTGGCTGCGAAGTTCCATCCTGTTGAACTGTACCTAAAAGTAGGACAGATATAAGTCACGCAGATCACCATGTTGATACTTCGAACATTTTTCTTTGCCGTTTGTTTGAGCTGCATCTTGTTTTGCGCTGCTTGGGGAGAATAGGTCAATGTAACATGTTAAAAAATTCTAAGTATTATTTTATATGGAAGTGAAAGAAATGCCGCTTATGCTAGCTATAGCCATTACACATGTATGTGTGCACACAGTCATGTGAAAAAAAGTTTTCACAGGACCCTATGCAGTCCTGTGAAAAAATGTACATCATCACTGCTTCCACCTGGCGCTCCTATTTAAATTCTCTTGATTAACTGATCAGTGCAAGCCAACTCTATAAAAGTAAAAATTTTGGCAGTTTGGTGGTCTGGAGTATTCAGGTATGTGTTAACACAATGATACAATCTTTCCAGTTGATGTCTCAGTAAATTCACCTTACTGGCAAAGAAATTAGAAAAAACTAAGAGAAAACTCAGACTCAACAGGCCACAGTTAGTATTAAAAAGTATGGATTGTGTGGAAGAGTTGCCAGGGGAAAGAGTCATCTCTGTAAAAAAAAATGCGGCAGTACAGCTTAGGATTGCAAAGTTGTGTCTAAACAAACGACAAGACTTCTGGAACAGGCAAGACCAAAGTGGAAATGTTTGCCCATAATGCACAGCACCAGGTTTGGTAAGGACCAAATACAGCATATCAGCATGAACATTTCATACCAACTGACAATCATGGTGGCGATTCAGCTTGTTTTGGCAGCCATGTGACCTGGGCACCTTGCAGTCATTAAGCCAACCATGAACTCCTCTGGGTACCAAAGTATTGTTGAGTCAAATGTGAGACCATTCGCATGTCAGTTAAAGCTTGGCCAAAATTGGGTCATGCAACCAAACAATGATCCCAAACAGTCCAGACTTCATATCAATTAAAATGCTGTGGCATGACGTAAGAGAGCTGTGCATTAACAAATACTTACAACACTGAAATAAGTTAAGCAAAGTTGTAAAGAAGGGTGAGCCAAAATTCCTCCACCACAATGTGAGAGACTGATAAAGTCATACAGAAAACCATTACTTTAAGTTATTGCTGCTGAAGGTGGTTCTAAAAGCTATTGAATCATGGATGTACTTAATATTTCCCAGGACTGGAGAGAGTCCTATGAAAAACTTACTTTTTCCATTAACTGTATGATGTAGATATAATTATCCAAGCATAAACTGATTAATATGTATTAATTAGATGTGGTAATATTAAGAACCATGAAGAAAACTATGAAACACAGTGGTCAAACAGGAAAGGGGGAATAGATTTTGCCCATGCTTAGTTTGCATCTTGCTGCCATTTATTTGCAGCAAGATGCGTTGTGTAAAAATTGTATGGCTACTACTGCAAATCTTCTCTCACTTGCAGCACTTCTTATTATCTAACCTCAAACGGAGAAAATGTGTCTGCTCACCTGACAGCACATTTATTTTGTCTGTGTGTGTGTGTGTGTGTGTGTGTGTGTGTGTGTGTGTGTGTGTGACCTAAATATGCATGATGTGTTAAATAAAGAAAAAAAAAAAAGCTGCCCTGTCGCCACACTGGCTGGATTTTGTCCATCCAAATCAAATTGTTTGCGCCAATGAGGCAGACCTGCCATCCAAACAACATGTCAGACTGCCCTAATGGCTCTTTGTAATGGAAACAAATGCCACTGATCAACACCACCATTCACTCAAAGCCAGTCCAAGAGGCTGCTTTAGTTAAACAGCATATTAAATGTCTGGCTGCACCACAGAATGACATGAGCAAATATGTCTTTAAAACATCACAGTGATTACTTCTGTGTGATTTTCCAATGGGTTTTGAGCTGATATCTTTTCTTTAAAAAAAAAAATCAGAATTCCTTACATGATAATGATAAGGTTGATTATGGTAGTTATGCTTTTACTCAAATGTGCAGAAAGTTAAATGGTTTCAGGGGTTAAGTGTCAGACACAATCATATCTTTTTGGCTGATCCCTCGCTCTGCTAGTTTGTCTTTTTCTTTATCCCCAGGCAGGGTTTGCAGGCAGTATCCATTTGCTCGTCTGACTGCAGCCATATCTGGCTCACAATATAATGCATTGCCAGTCCCATCAGAGCCCACAATGCAGAACGCCGACCATAACCCGTACACCTGCCTCCAAACGTGGAGCTGTGTTACAGAGGAGGGGTGGAAAAGATACTGAGAGGCAGAGAGAGGGAGAAACAAACAATTATAAATAGTGAATCATGTGCTCGTCATCCCTGAGTGCAGCTTTAGGTGACTCTGGTTTTAGATTGTTAAAGCGAGCTAGATAGCAAATGAAAGAATTTATAAAGAAAATGTGGAATCCTGCTTCTTTCAGACACATCAAAGAGTGCATTTCTCTTGAGCAGCAGGGGGGTGAAATCACAAGGCATACTCAGCTTTCTGGTTCCCTTTCATGAGTTCTCCCCTAACATTACAAATTTAATGAAGTCAAATTACAGCAGGGTTTCCAAGGGAGAATTGTGACTGAAACACCATTTATTAGTGAAATAACAGGAGCCCGTGATTGAGCAATATGTTTATTACTAATGGCAGTTTTTTCTTTTTTTCCTGCAAAGAAAGCTCTAAATATGATATTACAGGGCTATTATGATGTACCACATACAGCTTATTCTTTAAGGCTACTTCTTCAACTAGTTCACTAGAAATCAAATCAAACTGTTATAAAGTGTAAGCATTTGCAGAGCGTTCCAATGACTTTAGGAGAAAGAGTCTGTCAGATAAGAAGAGGAAACTGAGATTCCAATTCACAATTCATCAAACTAGGACTACAGAAGGTAAGAAAAATGTTTCCTGGTCTGATGAGTCTCGATTTCTGCTGTAACATTCAGATGGCAGGGTAGGAAATGGGCCTAAACAACATGAAAGCATGGCTCTGTCCTGTTTTGTATCAATGGTTGAGGCTGATGGTAGTAGTGCAATGGTGTTGGGAAATTTTCCAGGCACACTTTGGGCCCCTTAGTACCAACTAAGTATCATTTAAATGCCACATCCCATCCCGTCCCATCATCCCATATGACTACATAGTACCCATCCTCTGATCGTCTTTGTCCAGTGGGATAACGTGCCATGTCATAAAGCTTCAATAATCTCCAACTGGTTTCTTGAACATGACAGTGAGTTCCCTGTATTAACATGGTCTCCACAGTCACCAGATCTCAATCCAACAGGGCACATTTTTAGATGTGGTGGAAAGGGAGAATCACATTTTGATATCATGGATAACTGAAAGATCTGCAGTAACTCTGGGATGCTTTCATCTCAATATGGACCAAAATCTGTGGGAAATGTTTCCAGGACATTGTTGAAACTATGCCACGAACAATTAAGGCAGTTTTGATGGCAAAAGGGGTCTACCTGGTAATTGCAAGGTGCATCGAAGTTAGTGAGACTATATCAGCTGTTTATGCCAAATTATCTCCTCAGACCGCTTACTAAACAGTGGAGACTCCAAAAAATGTACTGGTCCTAACCAAGAAACTGCAACCAAAAATGTATCTTTTGTAAAGATTAAAGAAGCTATGACATTTCAATTAGTACATTTCTGGAGGTAGGTAGAATTGTTTTCTTTGGGCATCACATAGTTATGCTAAGCCAAGTTAGGTAGCTTCTGTCTCCAGCTATGTGTTTACCATATCACAGAATAATATTTCAAATCTGCAAAAAATATCTAAGAACAGTTAAAATATAAATATCTATTACTTTAGGGTTGCTTTGAAAATCATGCCATGCCACTATATGTAATCTTTACTGTCTGGGAGAGATTCAGCTGCACTTTCATTTTAACATTTTATTGAAATGTATTTCTTTTCTGTTTTGTTGATTTTGAAGTATTTTACTTGTTTAGCAAGTTTCAGAATTTCAGAAATACGGGATAAATAAAGCATTTCTTATTGTATCGTATCTCATACATAATTTAAAATGTAAATTTTAATGTATTGAAAGGCTCAGATTCCTAGCTGTAATAATGTTTTTAATAAAAAACATTACTACTGTACACATATGAAAATTTAAGCCACCCATCAAGATACATGTTCTGACATCTCTATGGAGCATGTGTAGCCTAATTTGCAACACGGTGAGGTGACACATGGATGTGAGTTGGGCGGGAGAGCCGTTGCGGCCCATGGCACAGCTCCCTCCTTCTCTCTCTCTCTCTCGCTGAGCCTCACCCTCCGCTTCTGTCTCTAATGATCTCTCTCAAGCTCTTTCTCCGTCCTCCTTTCCCCTTTAACTTTTTTCTGCCCTCCCAGCCTCTGTCACTTCAGCCCCAACACCCCCTCCATTTTCTGTCTTACCTCTATGAGTAAGCGAGAGGCAGCGGGAGATGCACTGATGATGTGGAGGTATTGATGTGAACTGTTCAGGAAAGTAAAGTGTGAGTGAAGAGAAGCTCCACTTGTAAAGCAACAGTTCTGTGCCATATGTTTGCGTTTCCTTAGAACACCCGTTAAAGTCGGTGACTGACATTTTGTACTACTGCAACAAACTGGAATTTACATGACTAAAAACCCTGAAAAGCATTAAACATCACCAGTAATATGCTGCTTTTGGCTTCTAATACATTTTAGTAATTGCATTAAAAATAATCTTAAAATAGACAACAAATGTCTTTCATTTCATCTCAGCTATCTGATGTTATTTCCCACATTTGATGTACCTTCCCCCCCTTTAATGTAACCTAAAAGCACAGACTTGAAATGAAAAACAAAGCTGCCTTCTGAACAACCTACATAGCATCTCGCACCTCTTTTCCTAGTTTTTATCTCGTTCCAAATATGGCTCGGAGAGGCCAGCATTTATCACTTGCCAGTGGCACGTCCTAATGAAGCCGTCGTTTGTCTGCCTAATGGCACCTGGGCTCCATCTGTCATTTGCAAGCCAACGCAGAGACATGCGACATTCACCTTGCCAGCTCTCGCTCACTGACAGAGAGGGGGATCACGTTCGACCTTACCCCGAGTGTGTCTCTTTTTGCGTGCTGTGAAAACCCTCTAACAGCCCTACTGTGAAACATGGCCTCTTGCACTCGGCTGAGGGCTTTTGGCCACAAGAAAGCATGCCACTGCCTCCGTGCCACCGTTCCCCAATGTGGCTCGAACCGGGAGTGTGACATATGTCTGTGTAGTCAGGAATGTGGGGTGGGCGTGTGTCTTTGCAGCTCGACAGCTGGAGCTGGGCTGAGCAGCTTCTCTTCTGGGAGCACTTCATGGCTCTTGCGTCTACTACACTGCCATGGCCCGAAGGCTGGTTTGACAACAGTTAACCTTGGATTTATCTAGCCCGCTGCCTAGCTCACAAGCACAGAAACACGCACATACAAACAGGCACATACAGTGAGATGGCACTCTGTAGTTCTTACACACTCAGTGAAAAAACCTGCATGCAAACACACTTCAAAGGACCACAATCTTCTCTGTATTACACAGTGAAGCACAATGTACACATATAGCATACACAGAAAAAAACACCTACATATACAAATATCTTTAAATCACAAAGAAGGCTGCCAATCATTAATTTTAGGTTTGCAGTATTCAACCACCAAAAAAAAAAATCATCCTGTTTAAGTATTTTTAGTGCTCAAATCCTATTTTCAATTCATTTTCCCAGTTTGCCATTACTTAGCCAGGCTTATTCGCATGCCTTCACGCCAAGGGGTAGAGGGGAAATCCATTACATTACTTTATGATGCTACATCTGTTTAGCCATCCTTGCAAATTAAAGCACCTCCAAGCAAGCTCATCGCTCAGCACACTCAATTAAAATGACTGTTGTGCACAGATATGCTTCTTAGCCAACATTTTTTTCCCCCTTTTTACTTTTAGTCCGCTGCTGGGGTGCAGCGGAGAAGGATGGAGATGAAGTAAAACAGATAAGCATGGCATACAGGGCATTTGTCATGGAAGTAAGAAAATTATCACTGTATTATTTATTTATTTGCTTGACTGCTGTTCATGTACTAAACCCTGGATCATGTGTGTAGACACTCATGTAATGTTATATATACAGTATATACAGTATGTACATACTCACTAATCCCTTACGGTGCTACATATTTATGCACTGATATATGCTTTTGGGTGTGTGTGCATGCACTCTCATTTATGATCACTTTGGAAATGTCTGCATTAACACACTGGCATGTTGGAACTTTGATAGCTGCAGAAAGCCTGATGCACCACAGCACAAGGCAGTTTGCTAATGATTCCAATAATGCCATTTTTACTCCTTGCGCTAAATGTGCTAAAAAGCAGGAAAAGTACAAATTCTATTTTATAGGGCTTCAGGAAGCATGCAGATCTTGATATTTCCACTGTACTTGCTTAATTAGTTCAATAACTTTGACCTGATTTAATTAGCACATTTTCAGCAGATGCCATTATCAGTGGACCCCAATGCAGCTTTATAGATAAGAGAGAGCAAAAAAGCACAGTGAAATGTTTTTAAGGACGGCGCCTGTGTTTCAAAATTCAGGGACTCTGGTTGAAAATATAAAAAGCCATGGTCCAAAGCCTATATCTCAGCCTCTATGTCTCCCTTTCTCTTTCTCTTTTTCACAGACCTCTGCCTTATTGAGGCTGACAATGGACAAGAGCAGCATGGTGAAAAGTAATTATGAGGAAAAACTGCATAGCTGCCCACGCAATCATCTGTGTCAGAGGCCACACAACAAAACACAGGACTTGCTTAAATGAGCCTGACAAGCCTAGAGAATATTAATTTACGCTCCCTTGATTTTATCTCCTCCAACATGTATTATTAAACCCTTTCTCATCAAGGCTGCGATATGGGATTGATGAATAGTCGTCCAGATTGGCATTGCGGTTCCTGGAGGTGTTTATGTGATACTGAGGGAGGTTGATCTTGAGGTCAGACACACATACAGTACATACATACACAGTGCCTCCTGGGCAGTTAACCCTGCAGGAGACGGCCTGAGAGGTCTGATTGGGGTGCTGACCAAAATGAGATGGTAGACGCCCCCCTCTACCCTAACAGTCAACGGCGGGGACACGGCTTGTAATAACCACCACTTATGTGCAGTCACACAGACGTACACAGAATCAGCTGCACGCACCAAAGTCCAAAGAAGTCAGAAGTTAGAATTACAGGTTTGCCCTCCTGATTGCAGGCCCCTTAGAGCGTGCAGGCTCTGCTGGTGCCATGTAGGCACACACAGACTCATTACACCCCATTCAGGCTCAATCAGTGCAACTCTGGGTTTAGCTCATAGCAGGTGAAATGTGACTATGGAGCAGAATTTATACTTTGAATAAGGTATTCACGATGCTTTCCACCTTTTTTTAAGCTGAGCAAAATACCAAGAGGGGCATAGCACAAATTTGTTAAGAATTTAGGTTGTGAAATTCCACATTCTATGTTAAGTGGAAAGGTGTTCACAATACTAGAGAAGCAGGTCGTGAAACAACATCCAAAGATTTCAATTCAAGCATATTTTTGCACCATGTCAATTATTATTCTGAAAATATCCCAGCAAATACAACAGAGAGCATTGTGTTGCACTGTCACAGGGAGTCATTCTGGAACAAATGTATTGTGACTAACAGGATGGTACATTGTGTTAATGTCAGGAAAATCCATTTGAATTATGTAAAGCAAACTATATGGTGTGAGATCATAACACATTCCGCTAGCATCATTATGCGGGGGAATGGAGATGGCAAATAATGCGCCTCCACGCCTGATTCTGTCAACTCTCCATGTATTAAACATATCATTTCCTTCCTTATGGCCCCCACTTTTGCATCCCAGTGCAAATATCTATCTTGGCTGTCAATCTTCACTGCTGGAGGGTTGCAAGAGTATGTAACATCGCTGGAATGCTGAACACACACTTCCACAAGTATCCACATACTGTACACACAAATGAAGCAGATAGGGTTACACCAGAAAACTACACGATGATAAGAGGGTTCTGGAGTAGCAGCGAACATGAGAGGAAAAAAAAATCACTTCTTTCATCTGATATCACAAGAGATCCCAGCGAGTTGGGCTTGCTGTAGTATATGTAGGAAGGCTAAAAAGATAGGAGAAGAACATGATGTAGCTAAACTTAATAGCAAGGCTGCCATTCGTTGGGTTGCTCTCCACTGCAGCCAAACTGACATCTCAAAAGTAAGTTCAGACTGTAAATGGAAAAAAAATCAGGACCTAGTTTAATGTCTGTGTGTGATCATCTCTATTTGAAAATAACTTGTATAAGGAATTTAAAAACGTTATATTCTCTTAGAAACTTTCTCAACCTTCAACTCAGCCCTGAACATTTACTGTTTAAGCCAGCGACTCAGAGAAGATGTACAGTGGTTTCAGCATCACATTTTCACAAAGTACAGCTGAAGCTAATGGAAAGTTGATTTGTTTTTGTATTAAAGTATTTGAAAAATTTAAATTCTGAGATCACGATGATGGCAGTTTATTACTGTCTTCTCCCATTTTTATTCACAGAGTAGCTTTTCTCCAAACTCAAACATCTAGAAAGCTTTTGCAATTCATGGTCTGAGAACAATGAATGATTGCAACAACATTTTGGGATCCAAGTTAACTGTTAAATTTTGCCTGCTGGTGTTGCTTGCCTGAACCACAGTGTTAGGCTGACCAAATACAACTGAACATGCAGTGAGCACCTGTGACACCTCTGATACTTTAAGAATCTAAATGTAGGTTTTAAAACCTATTGCTGTTGCAGAAAATTCAAATTTTTAGAAGTACAGAACAGTCTGAATGAAATGACAGCTAACATGGGTAAATCTATTAGCCTGACTCCTGTCAATCAGGCCAACAGTCTTCTTTGAAGCAAAATGTATCAACTACATTAAAAAGCAGTTGAACAGATACACCTAATGATATGGCCAGTGAGTGAATATTTTGTTATTAAAAGTTTTATATTTTTTTAAGTATGGAAATAATGTTATCTTATTAAACATGAACTAATCTGCAAAAATGTCATCAGACAAATAGAGCTTAATGTGTATCATGAAGATTTTCTGGAGTGAAAGAAAACATGCTATTTAAATGAAAAAGCCCAAAAATCTCTAACTTTACCAGTATGTGAAAATAAAAAAGAAAAAAATCTTCTGTCTGTAGTGTCTCAAGAGGAGTTATTACACAGCACTTTTTACATTGCAAATCAAAAAACGTGCCCAGATGTTCAAGTTTCAAGTAAAATTGCATTTCCTCAGTGAATTTAGTGACTACAAATTATATTGAAAAAAAAGCAGAAATACAATATATTACTGTATTTTTTATTATTATTAAATAAAATGCTGTTGTTCACACAACACAGCCTACTTTATTTGACATATCAGCTGCTATCACAGAACAATATTCTCCACTGCGTTATCTATCCCCTGGCTTCTTCACAGTCAATAAACCCCAGGATAAGTGTCTGCACTCTAAAGTAACTTTCCATCTTTTTACACCATATTTTCATTCCAGTGAGTTAAAAGTAAAGCTCATTATTCTTTTATTCTGTTTTCAAGCAGAACAAATATAAGTGGTTCCATTGTTTTGGGACTGCAGACACTGGAGAAAAGAAACAAGTTAAATTTTAAACAGAAATTTCAATTTTGATATGACACTTTACTCAACATTTAAAAAAAAATATATCAGAAAATCCCCTGCTGAGAATTGAACTTGTGCACCCCAGCTTTTCCTCTGGAGTCATTTATGTATCCTTGAAATCCCAGCAAGAGGTTGCCCTTCTTCAAAATCTTTCCTAACAAAGCTGCACATCACTATGTATTTGTGGGTAAAGAGGTCAGGAGTATTTGCTAATATAAATTGAACTATTCAGAGGCAATAGGATAGACTTAACCTTTGGATACTGAATTTTTTGCTTTAATTCACAGTAGCCCCCTCAACCATTTAATCCTCATACACAGAGATTTACATACCCCACTTGGATTCGTGCAGACACACATCAGGTCTGTTTCTCTGGAAGAAACTGCATAAAAAGTGAACAAAGGCACACACACACAGCTGCCACGTGCTGGGCTAACGTGTCCTGGGGATACAGAACATCCGAAGGATAGCAACACTGCTGAGCCCAAACAAAATCAGCCAGCCCATTAAATGAGGCGTGACTCAGGAATCGAGCGTAATTTCTCTTGATGGTGTCTCAACGTGTTTTAAAGTCATTTATATAACGACAGCGATGATTCACAGAGGAGGAGAGCAGAAATGGAGCAGAAAAAGAGCATATTGACTCTGTTGAGGGTCCCAGGAATTATGTCGCAAAATGTACAAAGAGGCAGTTAGCAGAAGGTCAGCATCATGATGTAAGCTCTGGAGGTCAGTGCTGTGACACTGTGGCACCAACAAAGTGAAAGAATACCTGCTTCCCTTCTATTCAATTAGTTTTTCAGCACACAGCTGTAAAAACGTTTATTCGAGTACACATCCCCATGTTCCTAAGCCTCACCACCACTGCTCATACCGTGTATTATTATTTTCTGAAAATCCATTCTGTAAAATGGTGAAGCACAAACAAAGGTTGCTCCACATAACTCTTGAGTATTTGTGCGCATGTGCTACGGGGCACTTTCAGGCAAAGCAAAATGAGAATTATCTGCTTATAGAAACCCATATCATGTGACACCTTAAGGTGAGACCACGAGGACAAGTATATACAGCACAGTCTCTGGTGTCTGCCCCCTTGTGAATTTTAAAAAAAGAAATTACAAAGAATAGAGAAAAGGCAGAGAAGAACGAGGAGAAAGTTCCTACAATAAAAGACTGCAGCCAGCTGCAGGAGAGGAATCTTTCTTCTCAAGGAGGCTCTGAGCACTTGCCAGAAAAGCCAGGTGGCTTTGCACAAACCATTGGATCACAAAGGTAGAGATTAAGGAATCGCTGGAATCCTTCAACATTCAGGGATGGCCTGTGTGATTAGAGAAGCTTAGATGGCAGCAGCGCCACTGGAAAAATCAACCAAATCAGCACTTTTTACGCTATTCACTGGGTGCTTTCATTCAAAGAGACTTACGTTACAATATAGGAATATAATTTTAGCAGTGCTTGCCCTACTTGGAATGTAATTCCAGCCATTAAAATATTGGTAGCATTTTTGCATATAACACTATCAAGAAATCTGACATCTATGGATTTTCAGTCAGCCGCTTATTGATGAAAGATGCTAAATCGCTGAAAATGTAAAAATGAAATTAAATGGGGGAAGAAAACATGAGATGAAGAATCCATTAGTTTACAAGGTAGCACACCAAAATATTTCAGCCAAGGAGGTTATTTTTACATGAGTGCAGGGGTGTGTAATTGCAATGTCAATCTTCTGGATTTAGCAAAAACTTAAATCTCTCACCACTCTTGGAACTTTAAATGAAACATTTTGTATAAATGTGATAGAATTGGGAGAATGTTAAATCTCAGCTTGCATGATTGGCAAAAAAAAAATTGCCGCAAGGTATGGACAGCCACTTTACAAGAATAGGAATTATCTAGTCCATCACATACATTTGTCTGCAGTGTTTTATTTTGCTCTGGCTGATATTAACTTAAGGATAAAGATCAGATAACTATCAAACAGTAACTATAAAAATGATTTAAAATGGAAAGTCACTTGCACTTTCCACTGGATATATAACTAACTCTATCCAAATGACAACTAAGGTCACTTATTAGACCATTAATGTTCAACATATGATGCATTTCAACGTTACTCATACAGCTTTGATTACGTAATTTTATAATGATCAGCCATGATGTCTCTCCCTCTGACCTGGTACACATTATCCTCATTACAGAACCAGTTCCACTTTTTGATTTCCTTCTTCTATTATTGGATAATGAATGCAGTCATAGGTAATGGTTGTCATCATCTTCCATCCTTCTCAGAGCCTAAGATCTACTAATCAATGCAACCCTGACAAGCAGTATTACCACCAACATGTATCATGTTACTAACAGCAGGCAGCTAATAATATACAGGCGATAAAGTATTGATTTTCTGCCAGTAATATAGAATTAAAGGTGAATGCGTGCACAAACTTACACCGGTCATTTGCTGTGGGCAAGTACACACCCATACACACCCATATTTAGTTTCCTCAAATATGCTCATATATTATGACTGAAGCCCTTATCAGACATGGAATACATAACACTGCGGCTTCAGCCATCTGTTAAAATCACTGCATCCTGTCATTCAAACTTAGGTCACTTTTACATTAATGTTGCTCATGGCTTCATTCAGACATATGCAAAACACTAACATAAGGAACTGCGCAGTATTTGCACATAACAGGGTTTCCCAGTAACAGACTTTATTTGGGCAAGCTGCCCAGATATATTAACAGTTGCTCAAATATGTTTGGTGACAATTTTAGCATTTATTTATTTGAATTTTTTTAATCCGTCTTAGAGAAGGACAATCCTCTTGCTCTTATTTTGACAGTTCATTCCCTGCCAACCAGATAGCCCTGGCCTTTTACTGTTTTTCTTGCCGGCTGGCTCACTGGCCAGGTTTCTGTTTTAGTATCATTCAGCTCTCCCACAGAGAGGATCTTATACAGTATTTGGACATACACCAACTCCACCATCTTGGACTGCAGAAGGCAACCATAGATCTGCTCTGGAGATCCACTGTAAGCTGGATGGCCACTCAAGCTAATACCTGCAGCAGGTGAACTGGTTCATGTGTGCACTACGCTGAGCTCAGGCTGTAGAGCAGAAGAAGGATTGCTGTGAACATCTGCAGTCTAAGACTGTGGTGTTGGAGTTTATCCACAGAATGAGGGACTTACCAAAGAACCAGCTGCTCAATTACTTATTTACTATGAAGTACTTGACAAACAACACATTTACTGTACAGAGGAGAAACAAACACATTTATTATAATTAATTATTAATTTAATAATTCATTTAACAAAGTGTGTGCATCTCCTTTCACAATGCACCTATGAGTGCGTGCACATCCAGCCATGCACACCAAAGGGCACCTACATTCAAGGTCAAGGTAAACTTTATTATTCCTAAGGGGAAATTTATGCCACAGCCAGCAACAAACAAGCACATAAACAAGAAAAAAACACAACACTACACTCTTTTATTTAAAGCCTTAATAGCAGCAGTGACAAAGTCTATTGGCCCTGCAATGTGGCAAGATGGAAGCAGTTCAAACTCTGCTAACGGGTGAGACAATTCAGCAAGAATAAACTAAAA
>VUQH01035157.1:0-21235 GCA_015106775.1 Etroplus canarensis
TCCTGTCTACGGTGGATCCTTGTGTCTACTGCACTTCCCCTTTTTTGCACAGGAGACATCTTGCACAATCCAAGACCAGTCAGCCAGCTGTTTCCTGTTCCCCTTTTCTGAGTTACCATACTCTGCTCTATTTAGCTTTCAGAGGAAAGGTCACACTTCAAATCTTAATCAGTTCAATACCCATTATATTATTAGTTGTTCGACATTGTTGTTAGTTGCATCAATTCAAAAAGTTGCTTATTTTTAACCCAACCTTATTTTGACATTTATATCTATTCAACTTTAGTCATCATTGCTTCAATACTTCATCTTTCCAACATATGTTGACAAATCACTTATCATTGCAGTGGTTACATTTGCATTGGCCCATAATTATTTCATTCGTCTATGGCCTATCATTATGCCAGTTCATATGATGTTTATGCTGGGCGAGGGCTCAGAATTCTCAATGCTTCTTGACAAAAGTTTAGTCTCATGCAATTGTCTTCTTGCTCTTGTGTGTTCTTCTTTTTTTCCCAGTAACCTGTACAATTGTTGTCTGCCACTATTTCAATTTCTGTTCTGTTAGGTAATCTGGTGGTTTTATTTGAGGATGCAACCATCATAAGGCACATCATTTTCTAAGCCATGATATTCCTGTAAGACTCATTAACAACAGACAAAATTAAGAAAAGAACACTCTAAGAATCACATTTCCCCAGTTTCACCCAATTGCTAAAGCATGCCCAGTCTTTATTGTTGCTGCTTTTTCTTTTAGTTGTGGTAGTTTCATCATATTCCATAAAACCCTGGGTACCTTGTGACTTTGTGGTGCCTGACTTTAAGAAACTAGATCCAGTCAAAATGTGGAACACTGTCTCAACATGTGGGAGAAGGGATAAAAAGTCTGTACAGTCTGTACAATCCCACATAAAGAGGGACATCTAATCATCCCAGTCCTGCGTGGCTGCAAGAGTCCACATAGACCTTTTCAGTTTGCTAAGCAGGATCAAGAATGTATATAATTTATTATACATAATTGCCTTAAAGTGTATTTCATAGCCAGGTAATAACAAATGAAATTCCACAAGAATAGTATTACGTAGTGGTAGTATTATTGAGATTATCGACCAATCTAAAATATCAGTGATGCAAAAGTAAAATAAAGGACATAAAGTTTTGGTCAGGAAATTAAGTTTAGTTCTAACAGTTTGATCAGCTGGTCCATTTGTTTTTTTCTCTTCAGTGAAAAAAAAAAACATTAAGTGTTTGTTTTTTTTCTATCGCTGACAGGAAACTTTGCCCAAAGCTGCCTAGAATAACTCAAACAAACACTGGGAAAGAAATGATCAATGTGCAATGTTTTACTTTAATTTGTTGTCATATTTATTTGTCAAGGGCTGTTATTTAAAGATTATGTTTATTCATGGGTTTGGCCACCTGGCTTTCACTGGCTGTATTTTTGGCTCCATTTCTGATGTTAGTTTGCACCAAGATCAGGGCAATGTTGTTTCTATCCTGCTTTAAGGTGGATGTTAAAGCTTAAGCATCTGGACTTCAAGTGACCAGGGAAAGAACAGGAAGAATAAAAGACAAATGTGCTGTGCTAAATAGGTTGTAAAAAGGTTTTATAATTTTGGAGTGGTTTGAAACATCTGTCTATCCGTTTTATTAACTGCTTCAGTCAGAGTTGAGAGGGAGACTACTATCTTAAGTCTTTGAGCTAAAGGGTTTAATCTGACCAGCCAAAAGTTCATGCACCCCTGTGGCCAATTTAGACTCACAAGGCTGAGATGGTTTAGACAAGTGCAGAGGAAGGGTAGTGGATATACTGGGCAGAGGATGTTGAAGATGGAGCTACTAGGCAGGAGGAAAAGAAGAAGACCACAGAGAAGGTTCATAGATGTAGTGAAGGAGGACATGAAGAGGGTTGGTTTGACAGGATTCAAGGGATAGTGCGAGATGGAGGCAGATGATTAGCTGTGGTAACCCCTGACAGGAACAGCTAAAAAGAGGCCAAGAAGTTAACCTAACCATGTATATCTTTGGACTGTAGGAGGAAAGTAGAGCACACCCACGGAAACTCCCCACAGAAGGCCCCCAGCTGACCAACTGTTGTGAACCCATAACCTTCTTGCTGTGGGGTAACCGTTCTAAATACTGCACCACAGCCTTATCAGAACCATTTTACAACCAAACACAAGTGTGGAAACACTCAGTTTGGAGGTTATGTTGTGACATCTGTCCTATGGATGCCTTCTCACAGTGCATAACCATCTCCATATTGCAGTCATAACAGCCACTCTTAGTAAAATGGCTGGTAGTGACAATAACAAAAGCAAATAAAGGAGTGTGGAGTTGTAAGAAGAAAACTGAGGAGTGAAACACTGCAACTTAATTGTTAGGATATTATAACTCCCCTGACACATGTGGGGGAGGTATGTATGCCTGTGTGTGAATGTTCCAGTTATTAATCTGTATGACAATAAATCTTATTTGTGGTGGACGCTAAAATTAACCAGGCAATACCAAAATGAGAACTAAATTACATGACAAATGTAAATTTGATTTATAGCAATTATGCTGCAATCAGACAACCTGAGCTGCAATGTGCAAGCAGCCTCAGACTAATTCACCTGCCACTAAACTCATACATACAAATTAAGTTATCTTAAAAAAGAGTATATTAACAGAGAATCATGCAGCATGAGGAAGATAAAACAATATTACAAGCCTGGGTGCTTCAGGCCAATTAAAGTGCTGTACATGCATGTACATGTATGTACAGTGCACACTTGCACACACAATAAACTGCAATAAACTTGGAATAACCATAACTCAATTATGAGTTAATATTTCCAATAAGTGAAACTAATTCTCTGAAGGCTATACGAGATGGATATTATGCTGTGCAATTGCAATTTAATGGTTTCACAACTTATAGGAACTTGTGCATTATGTAAAGAAACAAGTACAATGTATGAAGACAGATGCAAACACTTCTGTGCACAGTCCACGGACTGATTTTTTCACTTGAACTTAAAGATCAGCTTTAAAAAACTAACCAAATGACTGAAACTACCAAATTAAAATAAGCTGAAACTTAAAGGCATGCAAATTATGTGAACACACACACAAACACACATAAGATAAGAATACTGCACCAAGAGACCCAAATAGCAGTGCACTTTAATCACAGAGCTCATTTCATTTCCTCTCCTCTCCTTTATCACTGGCTTGGTTCTTATTCGTCTTCATAAGAAAGCAGAGGAAAGAGGAGCCAGCCCTCCTAATAGCGCACTGATTTACATGATGAGTGTTTAGCCCCATAGACAAACTCCTGAGAAGGACAACCAGAGAAAAGCACACACAGAAACCTCCACACACTTTCTCTAATACACACACATATAGAGGAATGTAATTTGTTTTCATATTACTAAGACAAAGAATCAGAAGCGTGCATGCACACACACACACACACACATCTATGCCCAAACACACACACAGACATAAAGAGAACAAACAATGCAGGCCCTGCTATAAACAGATGAGTTAGCACTCACACAGTGCTTTGCTTGTTTAGCGTGTAACTCAATTTGAAATGCTAACACTGCCATACGCTCAGGGGTATGCAGTGGTAGGCCAGCATCATCAGCCCCCTTCCTGGTAATTTAACTCCACTCTTTCAACGCAGAACACTTGTGCAGTGGCCCCATATTTTACACACACTGAATAAAATTAATTGGGAATTTCTGGGCACACATCATTTGCATGCTGGACTTACTTTAAATTGTAGATGAAGAAGAAGAGGGGAGGCAGTTGTAATGTAGCACAGCATACTATCTGAGATGTGTGCATGTGTGTATATGTTTTATAGAGTTTACATGAATGATAATGACTTCTTGCTCCTTCATTATTTTCTTATCTCCTTCATTGTCTGAAGAAAAAAAACAATTATAGTTTTTTTGTTTTCCATTTTGTAATGAGGATAAATTGGCCTGTTTAACTTTAGAAACATTTTTGTTTATGTCTAATCATTTTTACAACTGCAGTAAGTTACCAGTTGCGAAGCAATATTTTCTTAGTAAAGAAGCAAAGTTCTTTGGAAATGAGGTTGCTTTTCAGTTCCTGAAGCACAGACTTCATCATGTTGGCTGCTTTGTTGCATTCTTGTTGCATTCTTCAATCTTTCATTCTTCAGTCATATAGTCATAATTGGTCTTGCCAGTAATTAAGGCTTCAGTTTTGAATATGATCAATTATATCCTTATTAATGGGCTATGTACAACAGGCTTTTAAGGTGTCTACAATTAAACCACAACTTAAAAAGCCTTCACTTCATCCAGCCATCTTACTCTAATTACAGACTGATTTCCAACCTTCCTTTCAAAAATTCTTGAAAGAGCTGTTGCAGAACAACTGTGTGATCACTTGCAGAGGAACAGTTTATATGAAGAGTTCCAGTCAGGATTCAGAGTTCATCACAGCATAGAAACAGCACTAGTGAAGGTTACTAATGATCTTATGGCTTCTGACAGTGGACTCGTCTCTGTGCTTGCTCTTCTAGACCTCAGTGCAGCATTTGATACAGTCGACCACATCATCTTACTACAGAGGCTAGAATACTTTGTTGGTATTAAAGAGAATGCATTGCTCTGGTTTTAATCTTATTTATCTGACAGATCCCAATTTGTGCATACATGTGAGTCTTCCTCACACAAAAAAGGTAGTCATGGAATACCATAGGCTCTTGTGCTGAGACATACATGCTTCCCTTCTGTAATATTATTAGAAAACACTGCATAAATATTTGTTGCTATGCAAATGATACCCAGCTATATTTATCCATGAAGCCAGATGACACAAATTAACTAGTTAAACTACAAGCATGTCTTGAAGACATAAAGACCTGGATGGCCTGTAATTTTCTACTTCTATTCAGACAAAACTGAGGTTATTGCATTTGGCCCTAAAAATCTCAGAATCACTCTTTCTGACCAGATACTGACTTTGGAAAGTATTACTTTGACCTCTCTGGAATCTGTTACTTTGGCCTCCAATGACACTGTGAGTCATTTTTTTGACCAGGATATGTCCTTTAATGCTCACATTAAACAAATATGTAGGTCTGCCTTTTTTCACCTCTGCAATATTGCCAAAATGAGGAACATCCTGTCTCAGCGTGATGCTGAAAAACATGTTCATACATTTATTACTTTTATGCTTGATTAATGTAATTTGTTGATATGCTTTCTGGATGTTCTAAAAGCTCCCTAAAAAGCCTGAGTACTGACAGGGACTAGAAGGAGAGATCATATTTTCCCTATAATGGCTTCTCTTCACTGGCTCCCTGTTAAATACAGAATTTAATTAAATAAATAATAAAGAATTTAATTTAAAATCCTCCTACTCACATACAAAGTCTTGAACAATCAGACCTCATTGCACCAGATTCACTAATAGAGCACTTTTCTTTCAGAGTACAGGCCTACTTGTGGTTTTTAAAAGTAGAATGGGAAGTAGCGCATTCAGCTATCAGGCCCCTCTCCCGTGGCACCAGCTCCCAGTTTGTATTTGGGAGAAAGACACTGTTTTATTCATTTCCACTGAAACAGGTGTATACAATCCAGCACCTAGCTATGCAGTCTGCCTTTACAAACATTTTTGAAAGAATGGGTCATTCTAAAGAGCTCACTGGATTCAGGTGTAGTACTGTAATAGGATGCTACTGTTGCAACAAGTCTCTTCTATAATTTTTTCTCTCCTAGATTTTCCACCATCAATTGTAAGTTGTATTATTGCATATATTAAATAGCATTATATTGGAAAGTGGAAGCTTTTAGGTACCACAGCAACCCTGCCACAAATTCTCAGACTACGTAAAGTTAGAATGGGGTCACCGAGTGCTGAGGAACATGGTGCGTAAAAGTCACTATCCTTTTGCTGACTCAATAACTGCAGAGTTCTGGCATCAACATCAGCACAAAAACTGTGAACCAGGAGTTTCATGGTATGGGTTTCCATAACAGCTGCATGCAAGCCTTACATCACCAAGCACAAAGCCAAGCATTGGACAGTGTGGTGGAAAGCACACTACCAATTGACTCTGGAGCAGAGGAATTATGTTCAGTGGAGTGGCAAATCACACATCTCTATCTGGCAGTCTGATGAATAAGTTTGGGTTTGACAAATGCCAGGAGAATTGTGCCAACTGTAAAGTTTGGTGGAGGAGGGATAATGATATAGGGTTGTTTTTCTGAGATTGACATGAGCTCCTTAGTTGCAGTGAAGGGAAATCATAATGTTTCAGCTCAACAAGACATTTTGGATGATTCTATGCTTGCAGCTTTGTGGAAACAGTTTGGGGAAGGCCCTTTTCTGTTTTAGCATGGTTCTATCCCAGTACACAAAGCAAGGTTTATAAAAGCACTTGGTGTGGAAGGACATAACTGGCCCTCACAGAGCCCTGACCTCAACTCCATCCAACAACTTTGGGATGAATTACAACAGAGATTGTGAGCCAGACCCTCTCATTCAACATGAGTTTCTGACCTCACAAACGTTCTTCTGGATGAATGGGGAAAAAAATTCCCACAAAGCCTTGCTAGAAAAGTGGAAGCTCTTGACCATATTAATATATGAATTTAGAATGGGGTGCCATAAAATTTCCTGTAGGTGAAATGTGTTGGTGGCCTATACGTTTGCCCATATAGTGTACAGTATGTGAGAATGAAAGAATAGACTATATACTAACTTAACAGTCAGTTGTCAGCATTAAATCACATTCATAATAAAGCTCATGTTATTCGCAAGAACTATCTTGTACTAAAACAGTTCAGCTAATTTATTAAAAGAAGTTGGATGGGGAACTGGTGATTAGGCCACAAAAATTTCGATTAAACTGAGTGAACGAGTTATGCAGGACTGACAGCTCCACATTTATGTTTGCTGGCTACTGATAATAACAGGTGGAACTCACAGCAAGGGCTCCAATTAAAATCAAAATCAACCTGCCTGCTTGTAATTGCTTTTCCACCTCCGCATTGTGTGTGTGTGTGTGCATGCGCAAAGTTGGTACTAAATTTAACGACGTTGAAATTTCACAGTCTGGTTTGGCTATTAGACTTGCTCTAAATATTCACTCTTTTAATCTAGTTTGTTATAATTTCAAGTGATCTTTATTGCTGTGTAAAAGCACAAAGAATAAATCCTGCACCTTCCTCCTTGAGTGTGTGTCAGGGGGTACCGTGTTTTATTCCTCCTGTGAATACCGGAGTACTTTGTGTTGCCGCAAAGATTAGACTGAGCGCCCAGTTCCATCAATATCCATGACTCCTGTATTGCTCACAAACACACACATACGCATGGTGATGGAGTGAGCGGAACAGACCTGACACTCTCACTCACTGGTGAATGGCTTCTCTGATGGACTGAGGCTATTTAGACACGCAGACACACACACTGAGCTGGTGATGGAGTGAAGCCATTCCCTCTCCTCACCTCATGCCCAGTAGCTGGATGGTAGCCCAGTTAAGACTTGCCAATTTGGCCCTTCCACCAAATCAACCACACAAACTTTTCTGATGAGCTCAGTACAGTACACACACATACACATGCACGGAGCTTCACACAGTTAGTATTGATTCCCCCTGTAGAGTCATTGGGCACTTTCCCTACAGTTTCACACTTTTCTTTTTTTTTTTTCTTTCAAAAATTGGTTATTCTTTTCAAATGCAGAGTCCTTTGTCATTTGACTTGCCCTTGGGCTTATACAGCCATTTCAATTCTCTCACATCTCCACCTTTTAATTATCCTGCTGAAACCATTCCACTGTGGATTAATAATGCATTATTCTTGTGATTGCTTACAATTTTATGGTCATGAAATTATCAATTGTTAACTTAGACTCAGAAGAATAAAAAATGTTGTATTTTTCCATTCCCTCATTAAAACTAAATATTACACCTGCCCCAATGAAATGGTTTTTAATGGGGCAAACAATTTTGACTCACCTTCAGTAAATTCTCAACATTGCTCACAGTCTCTCAAAGAAACTGTATAATTTGTTCTAATTGTAGCCATGACTTCAACAGAGCCTTATACCTTTGGCTGGACAAACTGCTACCCACTGGTTCCACTTTGTAACTTAAAGATAGTATCTTTTGAGTGTCTTTAGAGTAGCTTCCCATGGATTCTTATGTCTTTATATTGTAAAATCTCTTAACACAAACCTAAACACTACAGCTGATAAAAAGAAAGAGCCTAGAGATCTGTGGCTTCATCACAAACACACCTGTTGTATTACTGTAAACAATGACAGTTTATGATACTAATTTCCTCTCAGAAATTATGTAAAATAACATCAGAGTTGAAACTGTTCCAGCATTCTGATGATAGTCATGGACAGCTGTGGTGACCAGGCTTCCAGTCCAAAAAATGCAGTGGCCCTGAGGTGCAAAACACAGCAATAAAAAATAACAACAGAAAACTCAATAACAAAAAGTAAACAGCAATATAAGAACAACTGGCCCAAAGAACAGCCAGACAAGCAGAGGATGGGTGCCATTTTCTATCCATTTTTATTGCCAGTTACTAATTCACTGCCTCTGTTCTGTCCACTGAACTGCCCACTTTCGGGTGAAAGACTGTACACATACACATGATTAATATACAGTCAGATACACAAATCAGCCAAAAGCAGATCAGCTCAGCAACATCTTTAAGCCTCAGTTCAGCAGTTATATTGTCAGTTACTGATGAATAGATTGATGGATGGTTTTCTGATTTAATGTAAGAAATATCTCAGGTCGGTCCCATTTGTATGCATTTGCTACATGAACAATTAATTTAAAAACCCAGAACACCAGAAAATCATTCTACGTATTGTTTCAGAATACACGAAGCCTAAAAAACCTGCACTGGCAATGAGTGGAAGAGTGACTCTGAGAACACCAGTAAACGCAGTCTCAACTCTTACTGACTTTTGTATTAGAACTCAGAATCGTTTGAAACCATAACTGTACTGTACTCCTCTGGAATAATGGTGAATGTGAACACTTTTTCACATTTTTCTAAGCATAAAAAGGAGCTAAAAATCATAGTACTGGGAGCATCTCAAATTCCATTTCATTCTTTATAGATATGAAAGGCATTCATGATGATTTACTGTCACACACTATACAGCCCTAAGGCATAGACATAAAGTGTCCAAAACTGCAATTCAGTGGTGGGTTTAGGATTCTGATTCTGCTACTAAAACAAAAGACAATGCCCTAGGTTTTTTTCATCATGTTTGTCAAGTTAACAAAGAGGAAAAATGGAGTCCTTGAAAAAGACCACTGAAAACAAAGCTGAAGTTTGTGCAATTACAGCATAATGTAATGAAGCAGGACTCAGCTCTTCAATTGGATAAAGTTTCTTTTGCTTCCGCTTTGGTCTCTCTTTTGTCTCCACTGTCCTTATTCATATACTTTATGCCCAACTCTCCTTCCTCTGCAGGTACTTCATGTCCTTGGTCAGTGCTAGTCTTGCTGCTTGCTACAGATGATCTCATCTCTTCCAGTCTGGTGTCTTCTTGCCTTTTCTGGTCACTCTGGTCCTTCTCCAACTGCTGTTGTGGTTGCAGGGTCCCAGGTCTCTCCAAACACCAAGGTTCTTTCTACAAATGATGGACAGGGATATCTGAGCTTGTTGGGTTCCCAAATGACTTTGTGACTCTAAGGAATTGACATATTGGCCCTAGTCATCTGGATTTGGACACTGGATTTTATAGTATTGTTACCTATTTGTTTTACTTCATATTTTCTCATGGATCAAAAACACATATCATTAAAAATCCTTTCATAAACTCATTTGCGGAATATGGATGTTGCCTCTTTTTTGCAGAATTCAGAAACTGACAAATACTGAACAATGCATGAATCCAGTTTTGTCTAATGAGATAATGTGAATTAATAAAAGGTGGGAAAATACCTCTTAAAGAATTAAAAGAAACAGAAACTATAGTTTTGTTTCTATATTGCATATAATACATTATAGTAGGAAAACTAATTGATTTTCTTACAATATAATGCACTGCACAAAGATTGTATATGCATGTTTGCTTTCATTCACGCATGCTGTTCTTTGTGTGCATGTGCATTCATAGGAATGAATTTGTGTGTGTCTGAATGAGTGTGTGGGCCCGAGGCAAACTGAAATGAAGCAACACTCAGCAGACACTGCCCCAGGCTAATTTAACATGGGCCTCTTTTGAAACAAACACACACACACACACGCCAAACCATGGTTTGATGCTAGGTTTCACATTCATTTTGTCAACTGGATACTAACCACCACCAGCACGCTGCAGAGTGGGGGGTTAGGCTTTATCAGAGCTAGTTTGAACATCTCTGCCTTTGAACTGTGAGGATATAAGGGCGTTAGCTTGGTAGTGTCTCACTAAACAAAATCTCCATCCTGGAAAGGGTTTATTACACATATTATGCTTGTTTACCTGTCCAAACACACCGATGGTCTCTCCAGGCAGGTAGCTGAGAGCCACACTGCAGTCTGATGATGCTGAGAGGAGGAGGAGCCTATCACCATGTAAACACATCTCCAGGTGAGTCACATGATCAAGGTGTGGGCGAAAACTACCCAGCAGTTTTGGTAGTTCTTTGTTCACTCCTTCATCTGGCAGGAGACAATAATTCTGAGGGACCAAGGATCAAAACATTGCTCAGTTTCTCTAGAAGAATTTCTTTGCATGCATGTGAAGAAACTGGCATTTAATTTATATGACTGTAAGACTGCAAAGCCTCACCACCCATAGTTACAGTTGCTAAGCTTTCTGATCTCTCAAATCACAGAGCGATTTACAATGGCAAGAGTGGCAGATTTTTCCACTGTCATTACTGCTTCAATTTTTTATTGGTGAGCATAGATTTTACAGGCCGAGATGAAAGAGAAATCTAAAAGACTGAGATAGTTCATTAATTTAAAATGGTATTTAGTACACAATAAGTGGCTATGATATGCTAAAAATCTGCACTGAAAATGTACTGTATGTTAAATGGTCAGTATGCTCACAGTTGATTCCTGTGGAGGGCTGAAATAAGGGGAAAGCACTGATCTTGTACTGCAGAGAATTGATAGCTTCATTATTATAGCGCAGTAAAATGTTGGAAAGATCTGACTGTTAGGAGATGATTTGTGTTTATCTCTGGATAATAAAGAAATAGAGAAGACTTTTAGGATTTGGGCTATGTTTAGCTAGGGCTCCCGGAGTGTAACCTTCCTTAATGGCAGAGCAGCCACAGCTGGAGTGTACAACACAACTGACATCCCAGTCCTCAAAGGGGCATTTTCTAGCATTGCCTGTGTCCCTTCAATATCATGTCAGCTAATGGTGTCCTATTTGGCCCTATTATTATTACTACTCCTGTTGGTAGTATGCTGGCTGTACATGCTTATGTTTGCGTCTTGCATTAAAGCAGATAAAAGAGTGTTTAATCACTTGCTTGCATTGTGTTTTTAATGTTAGAGTATATGTGTTCAGTACAGATACCTGTCACCTCCCTCATGCCCCTGCACACTGCTTCAACTTATACTCACCAACCACTTAATCAGGTACACCTTGCAAGTACCAGACCATTTGATTACAGTGAACTCATCATGTTCAAGAAACCAGCCTAACATGATTTGAGCTTTTTACACACCCTGTTTGAAGCAGCAATCATAAGATGGGTCATAAAGAGATGGACATGGCCACCAACCATATTCAGGTAGGCTGTGGCAGTTGGTGATGCTCATTTGGTATTAAGGGGGCCCAGTGTGCCAAGAAAATCTCCCCCAAACCATTACGTGGTCCCCAGCAGCCTGAACTGTTGATACAAGGCAGGATAGATCCATGCTTTCATGTTGTTTAAGCCAATTTCTGACCCTATACCATTCAAATGTTGCAGCAGAAATTAAGACTGGGCAACTTTTTTACAAACTTCTGTTTTTCAGTTTTTGGTGAGCCCAAGCGAATTGCAGCCTCTATTTCCTATTCTAGCTGACAGGAGTGGCACCCAGTGTGGTCTTCTGCTGCAGTAGCCCATCTGCTTCAAATTTGATGTGTTGTCCATTCAGAAATGCTCTTCTGCATGCCTTTGTTGTAATGATTGTTTACAAGTTACTGTTACCTTTTTATCAGTTCGAAGCAGTCTGGCCATTCTCCTGTGACCTCAGGCATCAACAAGGTATTTTCACCCAGAGAACTGCCACTTACTGGATATTCTCTCTTTTTCGGGAAGGTTGTGTGGGAAAACGCCAGTAGATCAGCAGTCTGTGAGATACTCAGATGAGCCCATCTGACACCAACAACCATGCTAAGTTCATGATCACTTAAACCACCTTTCTTCCCCCTTCTGATGCTCAGTTTAACCTTCCGTGTTTTTAATTTAGTTTTTCTTCTATTAGTTTGCAAAGTGGTTTGGTTTAGTAGCTTTTCTTTGTTTGATCATACTTTTGTTTTTCTTTAATTTTTTTTTTATTATAACATTATAATAAGGGCAAGATTTAAGTTCATTTTTTAATGGGGGCACAAGACCCTATCACCATGGAGGGTTGCATTAGGAAGGGCATCCGGAGTAAAAACTCTGCCAAATTACCATTGTAAATTAATCCACTGTGGCAACCCCTTGGGGGAAAATAAAAGGGAGTAGCCGAAGGTTAAGTGTTATAATTTATGCATTGTGGACCAGTCCCTCATCATGTTTGTTGTGCTGACAAATTTGACGTAACTGATTAAAACTGAAGACATTCCAATTCTGTTTTTGTTTCAAACAACCAAAATATTTTTCACATATGGTTTTGTTGTATTAAACAATATTAGACTTGGTTTACACAAACAAAGTTACACATCATGTCAGGGTGAGACCTGTGACTGACCTGTGAAATCTTATGTCTGAGCACACAACACTATACTTTGCAATCATGTTAGTCATTCAGCTGCTTCCAGAGCATGCTCAAAACTAGCCAAAGGACAGGATTTCTACCAGAGCATTGAGATTGCCCAGCTTCTTCAACTCTGGTACATATATACATAAATCTCCATAAATTAAACTGGAAGCCAAATGAGACATAGCCATCTGAATCCATCCCTTTATAAACTGTGACAGAGAGTTGAGCTCTGAATATTGTGGCAATAATACCCGAGAGGGTGTTCTTTTACCGCAATTATGAGCATGACAGTGATGCAGCTATGCTTCATACTGACGGCAAGATCCAAGTCCTCGTAATAAGAGTCAAAGAGTCAAAAGGCCTCTCTGAGGTATAAGAAACTCTTCAGTTGGCAAATGCATGTGACATCCTCATGCGATGAAGTGAATCTCACTGGACTTAGATGATATTGCTGAACATGTAATTCCCTTCTAATGTAGATGGCTTGGCAAAAAAAAATATTCTTTCACTCAATTCCATATTTCAGAGTGGATTTCAGTAAGAAATTAAGGAATGCAAAAAATAAGCGATTACCAGTCTCATCCATTTGAATGGCCACTAATGTTTTAAAATAAAGCACCAAAGAGCACTGGGGCATTACCTCACTCCACTAATGTATCAAGGGAGATTTTTTTAAATGATTGACTGTCCTCACTTACTCTAGCAAGCTGCTGAGGCATCAAAATGATAGACAGTGCTGTCATTTTGAGAGTGAACAACATGCCTGGATTTAATGGAAATATCCAGGGTCCACTCTTTCTTCACTGTCTATTAAAGTCTGCTTCTTGATCTTTGTCCCACCCTCAGGCTCTGTGTCCATCAGTCTCCATCATTTTCTCTTTTTTATACTCTCTCTCCTTTTCTTATGACAGCGGAATGAGGCTGGCATGTACATTGCACAAACTTACCTTTATGTCCCATGTCTTGATTGTCCCTTCCCTATCAGCTGTAATTAAATATTTTCCACAGGGGCTGACAGACATAACAATAGATCCCAACTCCCTGTTGTGGGCCGTGAACTGTCCTACCAGGCGGCTATGTTGGGTGCTCCAGAGCCTGACCACACCTGAACCCCCACAGGACACCAAATCTGCACCACCTGGAGGAAATGCAGAAACAGAAATGTCTGTAATAACAATATCATATGTTATTTCAGCCCCATGTGTCTGTAGTCACTCACAAACATAAGTCGAAGAAAGACAAAAAGAGTCAGTTAGAGTGGACACATGTCATCTAAAAATCTTCCCTCCCTATACAAATAAATTAATTCAGTTCAATTCATTTATATAGCGCCAATTCACAACAAAAGTCGCCTAAAGGCGCTTCACACCGTAAGGTAAAGATCCTACAGTGTTAGAGAGAAAACCCCAACAATCAGACGATCCCCTATGAGCAAGCACTTGGCCACTGCGGAAAGGAAGAATTCCCTTTTAACAGGAGGAGACCTCTGGCAGAACCAGGCTCAGGGAGGGGCAGCCATCGGCCTCGACTGGTTGATGGTGAGGGGAAAGAGAAGAGAGAAAGGAAAGCAAAGAGAGACAAACTATGGGAGAGAGAAGACAATAAGTTAATGATTAAAAAATGCTTGGACTGTTGCTAAGGCAAATCTTATCAGCAACATACGCTATATGGACAAAAGTATTAGGCCACACCTCTTAGTCAATTATTTCAGGTGTCCAGGTGGTGTCACAGGTGTATAAAATCAAACACCTAGGCATGCAATCTGCCTTTACAAACATTTGTGAGACAACTGATCATCCTAAAGATCTCACTGAATTCAAGTGTTGTACGATAATCGGGTGCCTCCAGTTTGATGATTTTTTTTTTTCCCCCTCCTAGACGATCCACAATCAACTTTAAGTGGTATTATTGCAATGTAGAAGCATTTTGGAAATACGTTTCAGTGAAGGGGATGTTTAATGTTTCAGCTTACCAAGACATTTTGGACAACTCAATTTTGTGGGAGCAGTTTGATGAAGGCTCTTTTCTGTCCCAGCATGACTGTGCCTCAGTATACAAAGCAAGGTCCATTAGGCCATGACTGGATGATCTGGTGTGGAATGATGAACTACAATAGAGTCTGAGAGCCAGGCTAATTAAGCATCAGTGCCTGACCTCACAAATGCTCGTATAGCAAAGTGAGCAAAAATTCCCATACACACATTCCAAAATCTTGTAGAAAGCCTTCTCAGAACACTGGAAGCATTTTTTTTATAGGTGGGACCAACAGGGACCAACTCCATATTAATGCCTCTGTACTTAGAATGGGAGGTCATAAAAGTTTCTGCATGTGTGATATATTGGTAGCCCAATAGTCCATATAGTGTATTTCAAATGTCTGGAATACCAAGCACTCAATTAGCTGAATCACTAAAAATCCTGTACAAGTAGTGACTGGTAGTGCTTTTTGTTAACGTGCTTGTAAGCAAGTTTTTTCTTCATCAACAGTAAACACAAAAAAGACTTTTTTGGCTTCCTCCTCCAACATGAGTTTAATCATTCCTGGATCTGACACTTCTGAAGCCCATAGACACACTGCTTCACTAACAACGAATCTGTGCCCTAAACCTAACAGATCTACATACTGCATTGCTGCAGCAAGCTTGAGCAGCGGGCACCGAGGCTCATCATGTTTTGGTTTGCTTTTGTTTTTTTGTTGTTTATTTTTTTTATTTTAAAGCAGCAGCAACAGCTACAGCTCAAACAAGCAGCAGCTATGTAACAGTGAGAATAAATCTAAATGAATTCAAAAACTCAAGCATCTTTCAAATTGCTAAAATAAAGAAAAGTAAACTTTAGTGCTTGGAATGTTGGCTCTGAAAAGTAGTTAAAAATCGGAAAACTTGCCACATCAAAGACTCAGCGTGTAGATAATGTACAGTATCTGCACAAGATAGCCGTAGCTTTACTGTACTTGCAATATGTAAACACAATACAGAAATCTGGGTATAACACCAACAAAAAATAAGACTGTATATCCAGTGTATCTGGCATTTTAAAACGGTAGAACCCCTTGAACTTTCTAAAGTAAAGTTAACATTTGCTTCAACTTCTACTCTTATGTTTATAGGCTCTAACACGGCACGTCAAACTACGGTATTTATAGAGACGATATGTTTAAATGGGCTCAAAACAAAAAGGTAAAATCCATGCCTGGTTTCTGAATGTGGAGGTTTTTACATTACAATAAAACTGAGAAAAAGTTTGAATTTCTTAAAGTGTCACTAAAGTCAGTTTGTTTGGGTAAAACAGTTTTCTTTCCAATTTCTACTGGCATTTTAGTGCTGTCTTGCATTGTTTCATGGCTATTGTGAAGCCTCCCACATCTTTTAGAATTTACTTTAGAAGTAAAAAGACTTTAACTCTTAAGATTCGACGTTTGATATGTAGTTTTTAAATATTTCACCTAAAGTTGTAGTCACAGATGTGCGTCCTGGGATGAAGAGCAATCTGGTTATGGCAGTGCAGGTCTCTGAATCATCTTTGCCATTCAAAGGAAGTTGAGAATCAAGGAAATGACCCAGAATGTGAGAGATGATAATATAATAATTGAAGTAAAAAAAAAATTAATGGCAGATTGATAAGACAGAATAAAACAAGACCTATTTAAAATGTGTGAAACAATAACACTGCTTCTTTGTTTTAAATTATATAATTATAGAACACAAGTAATGAATTTGTATAGTTGCTTGTCATTTAACGTGAGACCTTGCTGCTTCTTGCAGTCTTCCTGTTCATCATGTGGCCGCAGTTTCTTCAGAGCTTTTTCTGTGCTGCTGTTCCACACTATGATCTCTCCATCGTAGCTTCCTGCGCACATCAAAAGTGAGGCAAAGCACAAAGAAAGAACTCACCAAAAAACATTCTAAAAATTGCACTTTGCTTCATGGCAGTCTATAGAAAGCTTTGCCGCAAATGTTTCAAAAGCTACCGAGTCTCTGAACAGAGAAAGAAGCAACATATTTTCAAAAGAAATACAATCCACACAAAAAAACTTTTTTCAACACACCCTTATGCCCGTACTTTTTTCTTGCTGCTGAATCATGCAAACCAGCCACTAAAAACCTCTCTAAAGATAAGGCTCAACATCTGTCCCCCAACTACCATCTGTCCCAATACTCAACCCTTAACTTTTATCTCAAGAGAAAGTGTTTCTCAAGTAATCTGCATTGTATATAAGGAAGCACACGTGCATGTTTGTGTGTTTGCCAAAAAAAGCAGGAATCTCATCAAGTTGTTCTATAGTCAAACAGCAGGACTTAATGAGATGTGTGAGGAGTGTGTTGGCTATAGGAGGTGAGTGTTTGCGAGCAATAGGAGGTATAAAGTTTATGAGAGTGCCAGTCTCCTGCATTATTCATGCAGCCCAGGGCCACCTCCTGTATTTCAAGTGACTTTTATCATGCCCTGCGTGTGTATGTGTGTGTCCAAGCCTCAGATAGAGAGGGTCAGAGAGAATGAGAGAGAGTAGATTCCTGCATCATCTACACAATGTTGAGCTTTAAGATGTAGATGCTTTAATCCTCCTCATTAACTTTTAAAAACCACTTGGATGCACTTAGCCCTGGCAATTTTGACAACACACATACATGACACAGTGAATATCTAAAGACAGGATAATACTAAGAAACACAAAGAAGTATGTATGAGAGTACTGCATCACTGCGCCCATATAATATTGTCTGAATTTCAAATTAAACAGGATCAAATTTAACGCTGCACAACCAAAGATATTCTACCCATGCTTCTTCCTTATCCAAACTGGGTGTCTACATTAGACTCAATGTCTGAGATCTGGATGCATGATGACAATATTGGCTAATAGGCTCAAGCCAACAGAGGGCTAGAGAGGTCAGCTGAGCTCACTTCGTGACGCAGTTTTAAGAAGTGCAGAACTTCTGCTCCTGGTGTCACTACAGAGCCAATTTTGCTTTGAATGCCTTTTGAGAACCAGTTTCTATGGCAGATGCCAGACAGAATCTGTGCATCAGCCAGTGATTAGTAAATTTCTTGCTGTAGCACCTCCCATCTTCATTTAGTTCCAACTTTGGGCCCAGCAAATTCGTGGTGCCATCCAGGTACCAAATAATTTTTTTTTTGGTAGAAATCCACGGAACCTGCTCTACATAAGCCACCAAGGAGCTGGTGCAAAATGGGTATTTCTAAATCCACACAGTCATTTTTTTAACTTCTAGGCCACTGCCTCAACTGATGCCAACTCAAATGGCAGCATTTGATTTAATTTATCAGATTTTATGTAGCTCCCTCTGTACCTACACAAAGCTTGATACAACTTTTTTCCCCGCACATACAACACTCCCCAATAGATAAACAGACAGAGACCCCTCTGCTTGAAAAAAAAAACCTTTCATTGCCGTTATCACATTCTTTGATTTCTGCTCTTGCAGTTTCTTTTTGGAAAACATTCTGGCCGTCCATCACAGTTCAGATGAGTCGCTCTTTGGTTGCTTGGAAGTTTTTCATTCACAGAGGATTAAGGGATTCGGGGAAAGAAGGAAAAGTAAAAAGGGGGGTTATGACTGAAGGAGATACACAGTACCCCTGTGCACATGTATCCTGCTGTGTTTGTGTGCACATGAATGTGTGTGTTTGACAGTGTGTGTGAGAGAAGTCAAGCGGAACCTAGCAAAGACTCTGAATATGGATGAGGAGGCTTCAGTCCCACATCAACCGAATGTTCCTGCTGCAACTTGATTCAACTCAAGACCCAAACAGATGTATGCACCCCCACAAAAATATCCACAAACACATATACCGTCGCCCGAGCATGTGTGAGTCCAAACGGAACTCTAAATTGACTTTTGTCACTGGTGGCCATGATGCCACCACTGCTTACACTTGGCGGCACAAGCACATAACTTGGCAGCACTGATGCTTTGATTTGAAAAGAGCATTACTCACTGCAGCCCCGAAGAAATATGCAGCCAACTGAAACTAATGCATCGTCGCTTTTAGATGCCGCCTTTTTGCTTGGTGGATTTGCAGAAGAAAGAATTTGCAAAAAATATTTAATGTAGAAAGTAATGCACCTTTTACTTTACTGTGTGAGCAGATAAGTGTGGAAATGCAGGAAAAAGCAATGTGAATGTGATTCACCCATTTTTTTCTCTTTCATTCTTTTTTCAAATGTGTCCAAAGGCCAGGGGAGAGAGCAACACACAGGATATTAAAATGCAGGAGGAATTATGAATGAATTACAGCATTTTATGAATTTCTTGGACAAGATATTGGCTGATATGGATATACCAATACCTACCAGAAAGCTGTTGCAAAGGTTACATTTTTGATTCACACAAAGCATTCATGAAGATGCTGGTTTAACGCTTTCTCTTTCTAGACACCAGCATTACGGTTTATAATATGAAACAGGATTTATGAGGTGACGCATTTGCATTCACCCAGCATATTTCCAAAGTATATATAAAATCCTGTTTTTAGCATATAGTAAAAGCACCCACCCTGCAACACGCACACACAGGCACACACATATATGCTCAAAAGACTCTGTCTCATTTCCCTCACTTTCACCGAGAGCTCTAATAAACATAATTTAAATTGGGCATTTGGATTAAATTGGAGGTGGAGAGTGCAGTGCAGTGTGGGGCTGTGTGTTGATGGAGAAGAAAATGTAGCAGGCTAAAGTACAGAGATGAGATTAAAAAATATATATATAAACGGAAGTAAATGAGGAAAAAAGAGACTGCAGACTGAGAGAGGAGCTAAACATGCTGAAAGAAATTGCATGGCGAACTTTGAAGAAGTTTCCAAGTTTACAGAGCAGCTCCTGAATTGTGCTTTTGTTCTAGCTCCAACTATTCATTTCCTTCCAAACCAGCTCTCCCTTCTGCTTCGAGAACACCCCTCTTATCTACCTTTCTACCTCCATCCCTCACTTTATCGCTCTCAGTACTTATCTCTGGGGCTGATCTGTCTTAGACAGCCAAAGAAGGTCTGCAGCTTATGTCTGCACTCTGCTCGCACAAACTGGTAAACTAAAGCTGAACTTTCAATAGGTGAGCCAAAGCGATACAACTTTACAAAGTGAAGAGCATACTGGGGCAAATTGGGTGCAGAGTGTTTGTAGTTTGATGGTTATACAAGTGGACCAGAGGCTGGAGGATTGCCAGTGCAATCCCCTAGGCAGAAAAATCTTACAAAGTGATAAGTACTGATGGGCCATGCAGACATTTCAAAGTATGCTGTCTTCACATGCTAAAGACCATGGCAGATCCATGAATTCTGCATATAAATCTGGCCAAGGTGCCATTTTTTCTATGGGAAGAGCAACTTCTTGGTTTCTTGGTGAGTGATGGATGATACTCAATGAGACAGCTCAGCAGATGTGATCAAGTGCCACAGGGATGAATTCCACGGCCCACAAAATCTTAGCCATGAGAACATTTTTTTAAAAGATCATGTGCAAAAACTTTGTAGACAAGTTCCAGAGTTTATATGAACTCACAGAAGTGGGACGAAAAATAGAATGATTGGAAGAAGAGAGAATGCTTCTTGTCTGCTCTTCCATTAGCCAGAGGCGCCCAGTGTTTCTGCATTTTAAAAAGCACTGGTGTGATTTTAGGACAATACCCTGATTTCACATGTGTGAGTCATTTGCAGTTCATACCACTGAATCTATGCACTGATCGGTTGCCTAATCATTTTGATGGTAACTCTGGAAAATTTTCTTCAACGTACATTTTAATTAATGCTTTTTTAAAAAGTTATGTGTAGCAACACAACTAGAAATACCCACAGTGAGGTACTGTGTAATTGTTCCTCCAAGGACACAGAGAGAATGGAGGAGAGAGAAAATACAAGTACTGAAAGGGAAAGTGAAAAGAGAAGTGCTTGTAACTTTTTTATTGGGAATAGATCTTGAGCTTATTAGATTAACCAGTGCAGAGCCTCTTTAAAATGTGCCTGTTGGAATGGGTTGATTGCCTGGCCTTCAGTATTAATGTTTTAACTTTCTTAATATCGTCATCTAACTACTCATCCAAGCTATGTTGCACTTGGCACTGACTCTGTAGGGCTATCAAATTGTTAACTTCAAACTAACCAGACTGTGGTCGAAGGTTGAAACTGCTGATTGTTATTTTATTCTTTCATCCAACATTTTTTTGTTTGCTGATTAATGTAAAGCTTTAGCTGATATTCTAGATTTTATTTTCATTAATAAATGTGTGTGTGTGTGTGTGTGTGTGTGTAAGAGAGAGCGTGTGCAGCTTGGCAGGCAGATGACATGGAGTTGAAACTGAGCAGGAGTAGC
>VUQH01035162.1:0-28179 GCA_015106775.1 Etroplus canarensis
CGCACGATCTGTTATACAAGCACGTCATGCTGTTTCACACTGCCACTGCTTTACAGGTCCTGTGAGGTGTGTGACAGAGCACTGAAATGACACACCAGCAGTTGGTCTCTTGTGTAACTGCAATATAATCTAACATGGTAAAGAAAAAAGAGGTATTTGAAGCATAAATATGGTTAATTATCTTATGAATCTATATGAGAAAACACATGCTTACGCTGATGTCTGTATGCCGTGAAATCTTTGACACAATGACCTTATGAACACTTATTCCTAATGTTGTGCAGTTCCCTTGTTGACAGTCGGGGAAAATTTGTCAGTAAAATTGCCTGCCTGAGCAACAGTCTAGTCCCTATGTCCTCTGCTCCAGTCTTGGCCCGGGGCTACTCCTGCTGCTGTTGATGGCTATCCATTTGCTCTTCCCTCTCTAAGGATGGGAGGGAGGCAGAGAGGGAGAATCGGCCCCATCTGCCACACTGATATTTACTATCTCTTCACATTTGTGAGAAGTGGGGGTGGCAAAGGCCCAATTCCCTCATGGTGTTTTAGCACTCTGGCAGATACACACGTGTGCGTACAGGAAGAAAGAGATAAGAGGCAAATGGATAGAGTTTTGCTTTAGAAAAGCGCTGTTCATATAAAACAGAGCTAAACTCTGATTTAACCTGGTGTTGGGTGGCAATGTAATGGATAAGTGTAGCTCGAAAAAGAAACTTGCACGGTCTGCTGCTGCCACATTTTCCATTCACAACATCATTGCAGTTTTTCATTATTTAGCAAAGCCAATGAGACATTGAAAAGAAGTGGGAGCCACTGCACTGAAAGCAGACACAGCAGGTTGCCATGAGCAGTTTAAGCTGGCAGCACTATTGTCTCGTCGCCACAAAAACAAACAGTTCAATCACTCCTCCCAGAATCTGTCCTGACACCTGGTAAGATCTCATCATGAGAAGGTCACATGTTTTGTGTGGAGCTGCTGGAGGTCACACATCACTCATGTGAATTATCTGGCGAGAGGGCAGGAACTCAGTTGCACACCTGCTTCTTTTTTCAAGCCCAAAACCCATGAGTATTGTACTAAATGAATGGAGTTTTCTGGATAGTATTTTGCAGATTTAGGTTTCAGTATGTGCTTGGCGAACATTCTGTTTGCATCACTCAGCGTGTGAGAGAAAATAAATGGGGCTGTTTTCCATTTCAAAAAATGCCACAATAATGGGCTCAGTGTAATTACAGTCAACTCGTAATGACATCTAGCTCTGTTTAGAGTGCAATCACACAAGTCAGTTGGCCTGATTGTGGTCAGTTCAGGATTTACATAATCTTGTTTGGAATTAATTGTGACTCCACACTAGATATTTATCTTACAGCTTTGCAGCAGCTGCAGGAGCCCCTTGCACTTCCATTAAGAAAAGGTCATAAACCCCCTACACTCCAAGGGAGTCATAATGTATGCAGAGTTTTTGTGCTAAATTGAAGTCATATTTTAATCGAGATTGGGCTGCACTGGTGTGTTTTTATTAGACGCATACATTTGGCATAGTTTTTGTTGCTTTGTATGATTCAGTAGTCCATATGTGTTTACTGTAAATGCCGCTGTTAAGTAGCTAATACTGTTGCTCTCTAATCAGATGAACAGATTCTTGTTGTTTAAGCTCAGTCCCCTACATGTGTGTGTCTGTAGAGGAAAGTCTGTAGGGATTTTCTGCCCAAATGCATGGATTCAGACTGCAGTACTGCTCTTTTGACTGTGTTTTTTTTTGGAGTTGGGCACTGTGTTTAAATGTGAGCATTTGGCAACACGCTGAGGTCTACACTTAAGTTTTGGGACAACACCACTTATTTTGTAGTCTTACTTCTGTACACCATTGTAGTGGCTTTTAAATCAAACAGTCAAAATGTGACTGAGGTGTGGCTTTCAGCTTTAATTCAAGCATTTTGCACTAACTGTTTAGAAATAGCAGCCATTTTCATACATATGTCTCCATTGTCAGAGCTTTAAAAGTAATGGGACACTTGACTGACAGTTTCATGGCCAGCTGAGGCCTGTTCCCTTATTATTCCATGACAAACTAAGCTTTTAAAAGTTTTGGGGTCCGTTCCAAGTGTTGCAGTTGCATCTGGTTGCTGTTCGCTGAATGTGAGGTCCAAAGACATGTCTGTGGAAGTGAAGAAGCCTATAGGCTGAAAAACCAATGAGAGAAATAGCAAACATTTTAGTAATTGCCAAAACAACAATCTGGAACATTATTTTTAAAAATGAATGCACTGGCCATCTTAGCAACACCAAACGGCCTAGAAGACCACAGAAGATGACTAAAAGAACAATAAGTTACATTTTAAAAAACATCTAAAACGAATCTGTCCAGTTGTGGAAAAAAATCTTTGGACGGATGACACCACAATGAACTTGTACCAGAATGTATGGAAGAGAAAAGTATGAAGAAGGAAAGGAACAGCTCATGATCCAAAACATACCACATCATCTGTCAAACATGGTAGAGGTATGGCATAGATATCTATGGTTGCCAGTGGAAATGTGTCACTAGTGTTTATTGGTGATGTGACTGCTGAAAGATGTAGCAGGATGAATTCTGAAGTGTACAAGGCTATACTCTCTACTTGGATCTGCCAAATCTGTAGATCCACAGATTAGATGGCATTTCACAGTGCAAATAAATAATGACCCAAAGCATACTGCTAAAGCAATCTAAGAGTTTCTTAAGGCAAATAAATTGGATATTGCTCAATGGCAGTGAGTGACTGCAAAGGTTTTTAGGGAGGTATTGCATAACTGACTGTAATTCTTTAACAATTGATGCATTTTTTTGTCAACACCCTTGAATTGAAGCTGAGTGTTTAAGTTGTGGTGTACAGAGGCAAAATTAGAAAAAAGTGTCATTGTGTCTCAAAACATTTTTACCTTACTATTTGTAAGCTTACAATGTATGTTTTTATATATCAACAAAATGTAAAAAAAAAACTGAACCGTGGTTGCTAGTGAACATAATGAGAATCATTAAAAAACTGAAATAATTAGAATGAATGTGAAGTTTTATTTATGGCACATGGTTTTGTAGTTTAATAAAACTCAGTTAAGGAAAGGTACCCTGCTCTTCTGGGACTCTTCATTTTAATGATACCAAGAACAGACATTCATGACCCCCTACCTCTCCACTGCAGGATTAAGTCAGGCAGTCATCTTGATTCTAAACTGCAGCACAAGGGTAGCCCATGCAATTTCCCCCTAAAGCTAGAGCACAGCCAGCAGTTGGTCATTCATATGCATCTGAAATCTAATACCCTGCTGCTATGCCCCTCAGCGGCCCCACCTTTCCTGACTCACCAGTGAACCTCGACTCCTCCAGTGCACTCTGACCATTATACACCCTGAGCTTCCTCCCTGTCTTTCAGTCTTGCCCTCCCCCTCTCTGAATCTATTTGCATGTTACCCAGGTTACACTGTCAGGGTACCCCCTCACAGTTAGACTCAACACAGGGTCTCATTTGATAGCCTTTGCTGCTTCAGTAAATAATTAGCTACCAAATCCTCTGGGGCCCTACACAGGAAGCATGGCTTGCTTAACAGGGGGGCTAAGGTTCTAATGACTCCTATCCTGCAAGGTTTCTGATAGCAGGCACCGTACCTCCCCCCAATACACCCTATGTGGAAAAACCCAACATATACAAATCTAAAATTAATTCTGACTGTGAATGTGGATGGAGCTGGCCAGGCAAAGATTTTTTAAAGCTTTTGTCTTTGTTGAAAAATGCTCTGCATAACTTCAGAGCTCTGACTGAGGGGGAGAATTTTCATGAGGACAGATGTTTTTTAGGAATTTCACAGAATGAAATGTAATTATGTTCACAAATCAGTCAAATTAATTGATTTCTCCTCACTGAGGTAATGGAAATATGACACTAACATGTTACATAATTCCATACAAACAATCATTCCAAATCACAGCAGCAGATTCAGCTCTGCTATTTTGAATAATTTCATCTTTGTGGTAAAGCAATGCATATTTTACCAAACTAGAAACATCAAACAATTTCTAGATGGATGCTTAACCTCAGTGATTAGCAGAGGAGACACTCAAAGTAATGCCCCATCAGGACTGCCTCTATAAAATGACAACTCCTGCCAAAAAATCCATTAACTGCATGTAGGTTTCATCCAACTATAGATGCAGAGACAACTTCATATGTTATTGTAAGAGATGAAGAGACTAAATGACACTGTGCCAGTATCTGAGTGGGACTTGAAAACTTTTCTCCCCCCGTGTCCTCCTGTGTACACTGAACCCTAAAAAAGGGCAAATTGAATCATGCTGTTGAATAATTAATATGTACGCATATGAACAATTTATATGAATCAAGCTAAATGCACACAAGCCTATATCCATTATGGGGAAATGGTTACAGCCATGAAACATACAGCACATCATATGCTTCACCTCAAAGACTGTTTAGGAACAAGCAAGTAAATCTATACTTCTGTGAGTTAAGCACAAACTTGGCAGCTCCCATCTCTCATAATATGATGTGTAGTTTGATGTTATTGGTTCTACAATGTTCCTATCACAACACACACTTCGAGGCTGAAAAACATGCGGTGTGCTCAAGACGACAAGGAAGACAGTGTAGAGACACATTTATTGCTCGATGGGCACAAATGCAGTGCACACAACCTCTGTGGGAGGTTATGCATGGCCATTGTTGTTGTGATTGTTGTTGTAGCCAGTGGGGAGTGGAGCAGTAGTGTCTGAAGAGATGTGACATGTAACTCCACCACTGACACGCACAAACATTGCCGACACATAAACACACACACACACACACACACACACACACACACCTTCTCTTTCTGGTCAGAGTTATTCATTTTGTTGAGCAACTCAGCCGCCAGCAGAGAAATGCTGTCACTGGGTCATTACAAATACCCACAAGCGGTTGAGAATGTCTTCGCAGATACAGGAGAGAGAGAGAGAGAGAGACATGGGCCTCCTTACCACTGCCCGACTGCTGCTGTTTGCTGGTGTTCTGAATGACCTAATTCCCTCCTTCAAGTAATTCATAACTCATAAAAGCATGACACTGCAAAACAGGTATTTTGTGTCACACACTGACTGAAATGCACAGACATATTGTGCCATAGGCAATCCCATTTAACATTTTAAAATCAATCAAAATGATATGTTTACGTTCTTTTTATGTGTGAAACTGATATCTTGTTCATACGAACTTCATGTATGACATACTGAATAAAGGGTCAGTGTTCATTTATTCATTCATTCCAGATTGCTGGTCATAACACTGTGTTTTTGTTGTTCACACGAGAACCTGATCTGCGTCTCAGCTTCTTTAAATGTTATGTCTCTATGTTACTCACCTCTGTGGCAGGATTGTCATGTACTATTTTTTACACAGTGGTTAGCTTAGGGACACCACTGTGATCAAAAGAGGGCTACTGGTTGATTTTCAGGAGCTCACATTATGCTGCAAATATATATCAAAGGGAGCAGCCTGCATGGTCTCTGTGATATGCCCAGAATGATTTGAACATGTTAAGATCATGTTTAAGCCTTAAGCTAACATATTTTAACAGAAAATGTTACTGCTTCCATGCCTGCACATAGGAGTCAGCAAGGTTAAAAAAAAAAGGGAGAAGAGAAAATCAAAAGTGGTTATGGAGGGGGAAAGAGAGAGTAATCCAACAAAAAAAATCTGACACCATTATCCAATAAATTATTAAATTCCTCTTTATAGATTTCCTAATTAGAATGGGTAATCCAGTAATTAACCCATGGACCAGCTGTCTGGTACAGTATATCACTGAAACATCCTGTCTAATCCCTCCTCCAGTGTTACTCTCAGCTGCAAATTTTCCTTGCGTTAAAAAAACACCAATAATCCCATTAGGCCTTACTATAGAAATACTCTACTCATCTTTTAACTGCCAGCCTCAGCTGTGTAATGGCTGTGTATTTAAGGCAATTTGGTCAGTGGTGACAGAAACCTCCTTACTGGTGAAAAGTTAATGACAGTGAAAGCCAATACTGTACCCCAGCCACTTAGCTCTACCATTTGACACAAATTGTCATGAAACCGTTCCTTAAAAAATGCTGACTTTTAAATGTTCCATGTTTGCAATTAACTCTTAACTGTATAAAATGCCAAAATTAAATACATTCAAAAATGCTCATACCAGTATGTCAAGACTGGATTATAAGTCTGCAGGACCCAGCCACCGATTGTGGAGACTTGGCAATAATTGGTGACAAAGATTTGTTCATACTGTGGTTAACTGGAGCTACATGGCATTAGAGTAATTTAACAGTTTTGTTTTGGTTCAGTTTGACTGAGGTAGACAGCCTGTTTCTGTCATGACAGAGTCCCCTATCACGTTGCATCACTGAAATCTCACACTCTTAGATTTCCCATTTCAGTGCACCCTAAAATCCAACCTACTGAAATCTCCCACCCACACACTCTCCCCTCTCCTTTCCCTCCAACTACTGCCCTCCCTTCATCCATCCAAACTAAGCCACCTTTATGGCCATATTTCTGTAATGTCTGCTGCCTTGATTTGCTTTGGCATTCCTGTCCTTATTCATCCATTGGGGCTGTGAGCTGGAATAATTAGGAGAACGCCATAAGGGCCCTGCCTCCTGACAAGTGATCAGCAAACAATGATTTATGAGACCATCTCGTATCAGGGGATGACCATTGATTTAAACACACAAAGAAAACACAAACACACTTGAACACATACACATGCACGCAACTTCTGACACAAATGACCATACACATAAATCAGATTCAATGTCCCTGCATTTTCAGGATCTGCTGTTTTATGCTGACCTATCTTATTTACCTATCATTCACTTTAATAAACACCCAAAACTCATAAGTCCAAGGTTGATATGGATTTCATAAGTGATCTGACCGGCAACATTGTGAGCTGTTGAAATTCCCTTGAAAGCTTGAATGAACCTCCTGCAAATCAATTTTGCCGTCCTTTTACAGTAAAGATGCTGATTCTGCGTTTTTTGCTGCTGCTGTTTTAAGTATTGAATGTTATAAAGGCCTTGAAAAAACACAGCTTCAATGCAATATCTGTATCTTACTCTGTTTCTTGGAATTATTGTAGTAGATCACTTTGGCCCGACTGTTGTTTTGGCATACCTAGGTAAGGTTTCTTGACAGACACCATGCATACTGTGTTTTATTACCCTGCCAGCTGCACGGTCATTGTACATCGCTCTTCTCGTGAAATCGCAGGATCATATTTCTATGTGTACTGGAAAGCGGCGGCTTCAGATACTGATTAATGAGTAATGAAATGGCTTTTAGTTATTACAGGATGAAAATATTAATATGAGAGATGCTGAGTGAGAAGAAGGGTGCCTTTATTATGTTACCAGTCTGCTCCATCATCTCATAGATCTGTCTTAGGTTCACAGCATCAATGAGATTAAGAAGCCATATTAGTCATCATACGTTAAGTGATCCTGGTCCTATTAGAAAGGGTGCAGGCTGTCATCAGCATATAAGGCTCCTTTTAGCACTCAGTAAATCTAAGTCTACATTCTTTTTGTGCTTTTGATATACTGTCCTGGGCAACATTTCCAAAATAGTTAATTAATAGGCAATAATATGCATTTAATTGTTACAGATTCAATCATTTGGTATTACCAGTATACAACACATTATGCACCTCAGAGACACTGGGTTGAATGAAGTGTACGTTATTGTATTTCCTTACCACAGATTGATCAGCACTGCAGTCAGGTCAATATATGTCTAAACATGACTTTAATAAGGTGACTGGACAGACTGTCTATACCACAATGCCACAGAATATGATGATGCAGAAGTGTGTGCACATGCAACAGAGTGTTAGAGATAAAAGTCTACAACTTGAATGCTATCTCTTATCTACCCTCCTCCTTCTCTAGTGTGGGATGTTAAGAATAGGCACTGTTATGGTCATTGCAGTTCTACTGTTGTTAGTGATTGTTGCTGGTCAGAGGCAACAGATCAAAAGGAGTGAATTCATATTGATTAACCAAGATGAGCTCTCACACAGTGGCAGAAACTGTGCTCACAATGATTGACTCCTCTGCTTTAACTCCTTAACTTGCATTGTGACAGTGGAATCATTGGGCATGCAGCATGAATCCGGTATTAGATATTCACATGTCTCAGCCCACCTCTTCTTTTCTGTGTTACCTTCAGCTGGCAGATGATTGAAAGGCCTCTGGTGTCTCCCTGCTCTACGTGGATAAGCAGTTTTCATAGGAAACATCAATACTTGAATGGATAGACAGTTTTATTCATTGATTAAACACTGAGTGAATGCACCAGTACTCACCCTTGCAAAGACTGACATCCATGCAAGTAACTACCCCTCCTCCATTTTTGTGATTTACGGTACATTTGTGCAATGGTTTCTAAGTGGAGTGTCATTACCTTACCTCACCATATTTGCAAGAGCATAATCGATAACTTCATTTAAACGCCACTACATGTGGATCTTGGTGGGGGGGGGGGCAATGTTTTATATTGTTTCATAAGGTCAAGTCCATGTTTCTCCCCCTTGGAGAATTGGTTCGGAAATAGCCCCATCAACATTGATAATGCAATGACGAATTGGAATTATAGTTTGACAGGTCAAAAATTGCCATTTGGAAATTTCTAATCAATCACAATTTCTCTCATTTTACCATGTAAAGTCAACTGTAATATTTCATTTATTGAGTTGACTTGTAAACTGATTCAACAAACATATGGGGAGAAAAATTCAGTTTTCAAAATTCCATAAAAGGGATTATTAGAATTTAAAATTCTAATGGTTTAAAGACTGAATGATCTGGCACTTGCACACCTGCAGCGTCTGGTCAAATAGCACTCTTATTACAGTAGGGATCTCACTGAGATGGTCATTAGACAATCAAATGAGAATAATCTGCCAGGACCTTAAATATGAGGGAGCCAATTCTCCTGGTGCACTGATGGCCTTTCAGAGAAGAACTGAGTCTTACCAGGTGTGTTGCTCATACACTGATTGCTCATTTGTGCCTGAGAGATCTCGCTATATATGAATGCCCTTTATGATGCAGTGGAAAATGCCAGTGGAAAAAGTAATGTGCATCAATATGGAGCCGAAAGGGTAAAGCAAGCACAATTGCTTCCTGGATTTCATTCATGTCTGTCATTAAGAAGTGACACCATTTTTTTTATACTTTAGCAGCTGCTGTAATAATCAGAATCTGCAGTAGATCTGAGACACCATATTTGTGAGTAATTTCTTTGATGGTGTGTTTTTGATTTGCATACATATTATTTTCAATTCTGTCATCTGTCAGTATATTTTTAAATCAATATGCTATTAATAACTTCTTCTTTCGGCTGCTCCTGTTAGGTGTCGCCACAGCGGATCATCTGCCTCCATCTCACCCTATTCCTTGCATCCTCTTGCCTCACACCAACGCTCGCATGTCCTACATCCACGGGTCAAAATTGACACAAATGCCTTGCACGCTCTGTAACTGTCCGAAGGATCATTTTTTCAAGGGTCCATTTGCTCCCTCCAAGGCCAAAACACCTTGCCCTCAGTACTAATCCCTGCTGGTTCCTGGAGGTTAAAGCTGTCTTAATTTTAAGCAACCAGTGGACACTGCAGCCAATAAAACGATGTACATTTTAGCTGTTTGTAGAGACAGAAAAGTGCTTGAACTTAGTCACAGACCACCCACTATGTTTTCCTCAAACATCACTCTCCATGGCTGGGGCTCACAACTCAGGGGGAGTTTTCGTATGGAGAAGGTCAGAGACCTTTTAATCACCTCCTTAAAAATACCCTTCAGAGTGATCTCTCCTATTGCACAACTGGATGTTGCACATCCCTTCATTGCATGTCAAACTGTTGGCAAAAAGAAGCAAAGATACATATGAAAGTTGTATATACAATATTGCCAACAACCTGTATGTTGAAAGTAACCTTAGGGAGTGTTCAATATATTCAAATAATTTAATATTAGTAATCAGCTCATTGTTTACATTGTTCAAAGTGTTTACATTTACCACCCAAACAGTCTGCATCCAGCATGTGGACATCCTTGACATTTGCCTTTTGGCTCAAACATGATGGAGAGATTAAATGTCACCTATGCACTGGGTGCTTCAATCAGTTTATGTATGGAGGATATTGTGTAAGCACTTTTTACATTTGTTTCCCTGAGATGTTAGTGTTGTGTCTGTTAGTGTTGCTGGTGTCTCTCCCTCTCTTGTCCTGACGTGCTCTGCTGCATCCTGCGGCATTTGGCACCCTCTCAAGTTGCCTCCTCCTTTGCAACACACACACAAACACATCCACAATTAGCTGAGATAAGCTGGGATTCTGTGACTTCCTGCAGATTCCTCCTCTGATAAGGGAGAACAATTTAAAAGCCCTGCACAGACAGATGTGATTATAAAAGAACCGCTCCGGAAGGCTACAAGGGGGAAAAACTACACATACAAAAGTCAATGCGACCAGGCTCTTGGCTGTTGACATGATGATTGGCCACGGCATCATCCTGTCATACTATATTAGTTTTGGTTTTTGCACACCTCAATTGCACTCTTTGCTGAAACTCATTTATCACATAGCAGGATCCCCACATCACAGGGGACTTCTCTGAAAGTGTGACAACCTGTTTTGGAAAGGGCTTTTCTGAGAGTGGGCAATAGAAATGGTCACTATAGAACTATACTAGGTCACTATAGAATATACAGTAGAATCATTTCGTAGGGTTATGCATACTTTTAATTAACAAAAGTTAGTGTATGTACTTGAATTTGCAGTTTTTTGCCAGTTCCAACTCACTTTAGATATAAGAATATTTTGTGAGAAAATTGTCTATTTGGGGCTTATTCCTTGTGATGGTAGTATCTGCTTTAATTGAAGAAGTAGTTTAAGTTAAACACAAAACAGAGTATGCATCTAAAAGAAAGATGGTTTTTAAATGAGGGCCTAGGGCTACATCTGTCTTAGGTTCTCCTTGTTAAGAATCTTGGAGACTGAACTGTCCACACATGAGATAATGGCTGAATGAGATAAAGTAATCAACTTCTCTTAAAAAAGAATTCAGTTAAGTACCCCCTCTTTGAAAAAACTTTAAGTGGCTCTGTTTCTAGTGAAGAGGAGCCTGTCCCTCTACTGTGCATATTACTGCATCTCATCTTGCTTATTGCTGCCTAGAGTGCTATGACAACAGAAGTGAGAATAGATTTAATCTCTCTAGCCCTGCTAATAATACTATGCGACTGGCTGAACGCCGAAACCAGCACAAAGGGCTAATCATCTCTAGTAGTAAGCGTTTTCTTACACATACACATTTTCCCTGCTGTTCCCAGAACTGTCAGGAGTAAAGAGATAAAGAATGGGCAGAAGGGAAAAAAAAGTCAGTTGTGGTGTGAGAAGTGTCTGCCACCAAGGCGTCATTAACACCCAGTGGTGCTGGAGTAAGGAGGGAGAGCAGACGGGGCCTCCGAGCTCTAGGAGCGAAATTGCAAACCCAAGGTTCCTGATACAACCTGTTATTATTTTTGACACAAGCCATTTACAATAGCTATGAAGGTGGCAATGGAAAATGTAATATTGATTGTATGCCCTCAAGGCTTTGCTCCCCTGACTTCTAAACGTCACACGTCTCAAATGTTGGGTGTGATGATATGTTTCTCTTTTTTTTAAATTTTCTTTTGTTTCTCCCCACCTCCACATATCCTATTTTAAGGGTTTTGCTGATAGTCTGTTTGATGAGGTAATTACACTGGTAGATTGAGAAGGCAAGGTGACGTTTTGGGAGTTGAGAAAATAATAGAAAGCTGCGTAACTACAATAGAGCAATATGATATTGGTCTGATGTGACAGGTGTTAATATACCCAATGGCAATCTGTTTTTCATCTCTTTTTCGTGAGGGTGCTTACTGAATTACTTTCAAATGATGTTTATGAAGCAAGCGACTGTTGCACCATGGGGTAGCAGTGGCTCATTCAAGCATTATTAAGATACACTAACATAAAACACCACAAAGAAATATACTTAGAAAAATATACAATTTTTCTTGAACACAGATGTGTGAAAATCTTGGAGACATTTTTGCACAGGCATGTAGGCTCTGAGCTTCAAATGATAGCAATGGAAAACAGAGGAAGCTATTAAGCTCCTGAAACGCAGTGACTAACTAAACAAACCATGGAACAACTGGGAAAATAGCCAGCCTTTGGAGAAGCCTGTCTCTGTCTGTCTGACAGAAACCTGTCAAAACCAAAACAAACATGTATAACAAGGTCCTCAAAGGACTGGAGACAATTGTGCAAGCCTGTGTGAGGTGTAGCGGAAGCCTTAGTATCTGCAGAGATTGCAGGGGTTATCTGCCAGTGGGGCAATTACACTAGGGCTTCAGTGTGACAACTTTTCACTTGTTTCTAAAATGAATGCATGACCTACACAGCACCTCTCCATGTAGCTAACCACTGATTGCTGTGTTAAAAGCTATCTTTGTGAAAAGTGCTGTCTAAGAGCTCTTTCTACCTGGTTGTAGGTGCTTTGGAACACATCGTTATGGACTTACATGATGATTTAGATGACCCCATAAAATTTCCCTAAAAGAAAATGTGGCGAGGGCAAAACCTTTGCGGTGTCAAGTATTCTTCATGTTAGATGTTGTACTTCACTGTTTAAAATTTAACTTTTTAAAAGCATTAAAAATTCTCAGTTGAACATTTCATTTCTAAACTATACTATCCACATTAAAATGCATGTTAGACCAATCGAACTGTTGCTATCAGTGTTGCTTTTCAAAAATACAATTCTGAGTCAGTTCGAGTTAGTGCTGTGAACATTTGTCTGGCTAATAGCACCTCTCCTATGTACAGTTAGACCAACATGGTTTTATCTCTGTCATCACATTAGGCTGAGTGGAGGAAAATCACTCTTAATGACACAGAGATTATTGTCTTTGTGTTTTGGTATACCAGTAAATGCTGGTCATGCCAATGGGATTTCCCCACATAAGCCTTCACTATCAGTTTACAAAAACTTCAGCATTCTGTAGTTATCCACAAGGATATCAAACCACAATATAACAAATCTGTGTTTCTTCACTCAATTGCACATGTAGTAAAAGTCTTGAAAAAAGTCCAAAGCCTGTAAAAGTGCAGTGAAGAGAATTTCAGTGTGGAAAATTTGTTGTTTTGTTCACTGTTGACTAATGGGTTTACAATTACTTTCTGGCTTTAAAACTTCCTGTCATACTCTCTAGAGGAAAGTCCCCCCAATGAAACCATACTGCAGCAGTGTTATAAGCAGACATGAGCTGTCAGCAACATTGCTGCAATTACAGTTACAGTGTTGGAAATGTTGATACATATTAAGTAAGTATTTCCTGCCCTTTTTTAATCAGTTAAGAAGCACACTTGAATACCTATAAACTACACTTCCAGAAAATTCCTCAGAATTAGGCACAGAAGAGTCAGTACTCCAGTGGTAGCATTATTAAAGCCATTGATGGGATTTCATCTAACCAGTGGGAGCTGGGGGAAACATTAAGGCACAACTGAGCACCTATTAATGTACTTGTTTTCAAACTTCAACAACACACATTCAAAGCATAAATGTTCTCATTTTGAATCTGCTGGTTGACATGGGCATTTATATATGGAGTTTGCACATTCTTCCCATGTCTGTATGTGCTCCAATTTCTTCCTACAAAGTAAAGAAATGCATGTCAGGCTAATTGGTGATTCTAAATTGACTGTAGGTGTGGATGTCAGTGTGAATGGTTGTCTGTCTCTTTGTATTAGACCTGTGATAGACTAGCAACATGTCCAGGCTGTACCCTGCCTCTCGCCTGTTTCAGCTGGGATAAGCCCCAGCCCTATGCAACCGTAGTTGGATGAGTGGTAAAGAAAATGAGTAGACATTCAAAGCAAGGACACTGGAAGTAGCGAGGCCAAAGGATTAAAAGAGAACAGCGTAACCTGAGAGAGAATATACTTTGGGAAACGGGTATTGCTCCTTTGCTCACTCCTCTGTTGCAATGTGTCTTTGAAGAATTTGACAAAACTGGACAAGTGGAGGATAAAAGAACTGGCAAAAACTATTTACAGCAGATGAAGAAGATCTGAAAATCATGACCATAAGATACAGGAAAAAACCATCAAAGATCTGACACAGGGCATGAGAGATGCATTTGGCCCCTCAGCTTAGCTGTCTACTGTTTGCCAAAGCCTCATCAGAAATGGTCTCAGTTGAAGGATGGCTTTCAAAAAGTCATTCTTAAGGAAGGGAAACAGGGAGAAAAGGCTGAGATATGCCAAATTACAGAAGAATTGAACAAAAAGTCAGGGGCAACAGGTTGTATGGAGTGAAAAATCCAAATTTGAAAATTTTGGTTCAAATTGTCATCAGTATTTACATTTAGATCTGGAGTGAGGTACAACAGTGAGTGTCTACAGCCACCTATAAAACATGGTGGAGGCTCTGTCATGGTTTAGGATTGCATTTCAGTCAATGGTGTTTAGGGATCTTGTTAGTGAATGCAGAAAAATACCTTCAGATTTTGATCCATCTGGAAGGTATCTGATTGACAGCGGCTTCATTTTTACAGAATGACAATGATTCCAAACACACTGTCAATGCAGTAAATTCCTACCTGGATAGAAAAACACAAAATTGAATATTATGAGTCATGGAGTGGCCTCTCCAGAGCCCAGACCTCAAAATTATTGAAGCAGTGTGAGATCATCTTGACAGAGAATGGAACAAAGGGCAGCCAATGGTTTTGAAATGTCCTTCAAGAAGCTTGGAGAACTACTCCAGAAGACTGTTTAAAGAAAATATAAGAAAGCTTGTCTAAGAGCATTCAAGCTGTGTTGACGAATGAAGGTGGTCATAACAAATGTTGAATTTCAAGCTGATTGGAATTGCATAAACTCTGTTTTTGCTTTTTATTTTCTGTTTTCATTTATATTTTCACATGTTTCAATAAATCATTCCACCTATGTGTTGCAACTAAATCAAGTGTGCTTAATTCAAAACTTTTGTTGCTGGAAAAAAAATCTGCTAGTGCAGCCATGTTCTGAGATTTCAAAGTTAGGCAGTTAAATGTGGCATATGAGTACTTGCAGAGCCACAGAGTTTTGAGAACCGTATCTACAATGACTCAGATGTTCACTGTAAAAGTAGCAATAATTCGTGCCCAAATGACCCCTTTAGCCAGTCACCTGCATCCACTACTAAATCAGTATTTCAGGCACATGTAACTGAGAGTAGCAAAGATGGGCCTCAAGCAGGGTAACGGGGTAAAGTAACCATAGCAATTTCATGAGTACACACTAGATACTGTGGTGTCATTTTTGCAGCATGTGTAGTTAACCTTGTGTACAGGCGTTGTTTTAAAAACCCAATCTTGATCTGTATCCTGAACCTAACCAAGCAGTTTTGGTGCTTTATCTAAACTATGCAGCAAATGATAAAGGGAAACTAAGCACAAAAACTAGCCTCCCACATGAAACAAGAACCGTTGTCTCTTGGATGTCACTCTTGTGATTTCAGCAGACACCACACCTGCCTGCTTATTCAGACTGTGTCTTTCTGACATGAGTATACCTGCCAAAGGTGTCAAAGGACACTTTATGCATCTTGTCTTGAAGATGCCAACAGGGTTGACAACCTGTCAGTATTTGGAAATGAAAACGGGTTATGTCTATGCAACTTTGCTGCTTGGCCCCCAATTAGGTGTCCTGTATTCAGGAGAGAAACTGTTCTCACCAAAGTGTCCAAGAATAAAACACAGTATGATTTTATTTAAAAAGTGAGCACCAACTTTGTCGAAAAGCAAAACTTCAACTGAAGTTTTGTTCATTAATGTCAAAGACTTTTGGCTATTGAAAACTATCTATCCATCCATCTATCTATCCCTGCCCTGACCCTTTGAGGCATGGACTCCACTGGTTTTCCACTGTTCCTTCCTTGGACAACTTTTGATAGATACTGACCAGTGCAGACTAGGAACACCCCACATGAGCTGCAGTTTTGGAGACTCTCTGACCCAGTCTTCTAGCCATCACGATTTGGCCCTTGTCAAACTCACTCAAATCCTTACGCTTGCCTATTTTTCCTACTTTGAGGACAAACTGCTCACTTGTTGCCTAAGATATCCCACTCACTAACAGGTGCCACCAGCCAGTGGTCCTAATGCCACATGATCCTATTCTGAAATAGCTTGGCAACTCCCTGCAATACAATTGCTGCTTACTGTTAGTACATAAAAAAGTTGTAGAACACGAATTGTGATCTTAGTATATGTTGTTCAGGATATTTGTGAAAAGGCAGCAATATCATGACAATAGTTGTTCTTCCTTAAAACCCTCAGTAGCAATGAATTTGGCCTGTCCTGTAAGAATACACAAAACTTAAGTGTTAATAGTTTCCACATAAATTAAGTCCTTCTTACTTAAAGTATGCTTCCCCAATTGTAAAGTGAGGTATTTCCGTAATTAATTCACTCGTAGTTTGACACTAATTAACCCACACTGATTCAGTATGATAAATACACAGAAATATGGTTGAAACTCCGTTTGATCCTTTACACACCAAAAAGCTTTGTCAGCTGAATATTATACAGTAAGTTTAGGCAGTACATTGGTTTGTAGCCTTAAAGAAACCAAGCTATATTTAAAAATCTCCAAAGTAGTTCAATAATAAAGGAGATAATTCTACTTGTGCTGACTTTCTTCTACCACTAAATGGTAGATCTGAGTTTTCTGAGGTATAACTCTTGCTAAAGAACAGGATAAGTTAATTTCAGTAGCTGTGTGCTATATAGAGTTTACTAAGTGAGATGTGGAGGCAGCTTTAGAATAGGAAACATATTTTCTCCTAGTAAAACTGTTAGGAGGGACTATGTGTGCGGTTAATGACAAATCTTAAGAGGTTATTGGGAGAAAATGCTACTTTAAAGGCCTAATAGTTTTAGTCAATAAGAAAAGGTATTAATATGTGTTTTTTTTAAATATCCTGAAAATAAAGTAGTGACAGCTTTTTAAATCTCAACAGAAAGGTTGTAAAAAGTTAACTTTTAGACAGCAAAAACCAGCCCTGACTGTCCTTAAGAAATCACATTCCAAGCTACCCCAACCCCAGGCTCTAAAAGGAATAAAGTGAAAAGTGTCAATAGGAATGCATACATAACATTTTCCACTGAAAACTTAGAAAAGTTAAACTGCCAAAAGAAAGTTAAACTTTTATTTTAATGCTGCCCAACACATATGTTTTTTGTGATAATAAGAGGCCACTATATACTTTACAAGAGAGCTGTAATTTGTTTGACACTAAAAACGATCAATTAATGTTGCTGATTACTTATTCCCCTTTAAAGCATCTCAGCTCTTTCAAGGGCACTCATGCCACTCACTAAAAGGAATGGCTTTTAAATATTGGAAGAGTTGTTTGAAGGAAGGATTGCTGAATATTTAGAGTTCTACTGCTTTGATTTTGTTTGGTTTATGTAAAGTTTAGTCACTATTCTCAAAAGCATTCTCGCCCTCATCAGTGTTTGCACTGTCACAGACAATGTCTGTTTCACAAATGCAGTGAATTGCATTTGGACCAGACTTCTTATGGCGAGTGGGCCGAGAAGTTTTGAGGAAAACTAGATAAAGGCTGTGAAAGAAGAGAAGATCAAATCAGCAGTTCCACTCGTAAGTGCTGATCTCCCCCACCCCTGAGAGAGTTTGTGGGATCACAATACTACCCATAAAACAGTGGGAGCTTGCCCAGCCATCTGAAAAGGACCTGCCTCTCACTGGAGTGAGAGATCACTGAACTGGAGAAGGGAAAGAGTGGAGGGAAAAGAAACGTTTCTCATATATACAGGTTGAATGAGGGTCTCAGTGGTCAAACCTATAGAATTAAAGCAGGAATGGTGGAGTGGGAGGCGGTATGTGGGGACTGAAGAAAGGGGGAGTTGTTGGTCATTATCTGAAGCCTAAGTAGAACACCGGCTCCTCATTCTCCTACTCCTGAAGGTTCACATCCCTGCTGTGTTTACCACAGCCCCCCTATGGATTCTATTAAATCAGACAGGAATAAGAGGGAGAACTGTGTACCCCCACTGTCTTGCATTTACCTGAGGCTTACCCTTTTGACCTCAGCGCCGCATGTTTCTCCAAGGAACAAATTATATTCCTGATTAAGTTTGGATGTCTTTATCGTAAAATTTTGTTCACTAATTTGGAAAAAAGAAAGTCCTTTAGGTGCTCTTTTTAAAGCTAATTATAAGATGTAATATTTAAAACCTCTTTTTAAGCAGTTTTTAAATTTTATTGTTATTATTAAAGACTGTAATCATCCATTCCCTATTTTGCAATAGAAACATCAGCGAACGCATTGCTGCAAAATGCAGCAGCCTAAAACTTGCCTTTTTAACTCAGAACTAAGTGGGAAAAATGACTGGGCAAATGAATCATTTCAAGTTGTATAGCCGTTACCTGGTTGAGGGAACATGTAAGTATGAATGCATGGAATAAATATGTCGCAGCTTTATGAAGTGTGAAATAGACCAATGCAAAGACTCTTGCTGTCTGTTGCGCATTGTGGAGGTGACTCCGCATTTATGGGCATTTACACCCCCGAATCCAGACAGTTTGCAAACCCAGATTTATGAGTCTAATGGCACTTAAATTTTTACTACTAAAAAATATTTAAGGAGTTGGTTCATTCAGATAATTGTTATTTATCTACCTCCTTAGGGTGAAAGCAAAAACAGATTGCTGTTTCCATTCAAATGATGGAATGGGATAATGATGAACACATTTATAAAGTGGCTGTGTTATTTACAGAGCTTATGACTGTGTGCAGGGGTTGCAATTAAAATGGTTTGTAGACACAACCCTAAATCTTAATGACCTAACAAACCTAGACACTTATTAAAATTTGCTCATTATCTCTACAGTTGGCTGGTCATGTTTGTCATCAATTGAGTGACTTGCTCTAAGTAACGCCTCCTGTGGAAGAAAACAGTAAATACTAATTAAGGAAAAAACTGAAAATGTTGAATTTTTTATTCTATAGTACTAATTTGTGAGGACTATAAGTACAGAATTTGTTGTTTCCTTCACGAAGAATGCCAAGAAACTGGCTCAGGTATCCATTCAGTGTGTGATAGTTTGTGTTTTCCATTTTCATTATTTAAAATTCACATATGTCCAAACACACATAGACCAGTAGTGTGTATTCTGAAAGTGTTAAATTTAAATATAAAGTTATTGAGATTGTTGTCCATTCTCTTATTTGGATCATGTTTAGCTCTAAGTTTTACTATCTTTATTTTCCCAAAAAGCATTCTGTTTGGTTTCTGATCCATTTGTCCAATTGCTATACCCCACTAAGTGCACGGTTGCCACAGGCCAGGACCCAGTGTCCATTGATTGTATGGTTTCAAGTCACATCATGGATGACCTTTGATCCCACAGTCAGCTCTGGCTCTTAGCCTGAGTGTGCAGCTGTGGTGAGAGTTGGCATTCCTCTCCTGTAGGTCAGGACACCATTAGCCTTAACTGTAAGGAATGCAACACTATTTGTAATGACAAAACAACTGAGAATAACAATCTACATGAACAACAACTGATAACCTCTTTCATTTTTTTATTTACATAGATTCAATATTCTGAAATAAGGCCATTTGTTTAATTCCCCACTCAATAGTGTTTATTAATACTAAAAAGTTATGTTTTGCATTTAATTTTCAAGTTACAAAAGTGATGAATTGCAGCAGATCCATTAAATGTAAAACACTGTGCATCTTTATATGTAAATGATTCTTTCATAGTAAATTTACATGATAAATTATTTTTTAAGTCTCACAACAAGATTTGTGATCTCTCTTGTTGCACTATGTAATGGAATTTTAATGGCTGTGATAGCTAAAACACATGTCCCAACTAAGCAGCAGGATGTAGATAACATTGGTCAGTGTGACCAACATACATATGGTACCTGTTCTCCACATCATCTCAATCCTGCTCTCCTGTCTGAAAAACCTTTATTTATTCTCCCATTGTTCCTTTTCTTTTCTCAAGTCTTTTTCTTTATTTTTTCTCAATTTACTTCTAACTTCTTTTTGCCTTGTGTTTGGTGCACAGTACTAGACTGATGTGCTGCTGTTTTCACTAAGTTCTTGTGAGTGGTGGTGAAAAGACTAGAGACATCTCTAAGCCTTGTGGGACCCCTCAGCCACAAGTGTCTGCAGGGCTGTCTATGATGGAGTCTGTTTTGTTAAAGTAAGAGAAAGAGAAAGACCTCATAGTTTTTCAAACCCTTTGAAATGCTGTTTTTGTGATCGATTCACAGACCAATTCAGGGAACCCAGAGGAGCAAACCCCTGCTCATATGCTCCAGGGAAGATCATAGTTTTTGAAGCTTATGGTATTTGCGTTTTATGCAGGCAAGCTGTGAAACGTGTTGATTTGTCCTGGGCATCAATTGCTCCACAGGCTTTGAGATGAAGATGTTTACCCACTGTGAACTTCTTGCCAATTTATCTCACTGAGGGACAGGGAGTCTTACTGTTTTCCCCTTTGTCTTCTTTGCCAACTCTTCACTTCTCTCATCCTCTCCCATTTTATTATTCTTCCACATCTTCTTAAAACTTCTCCACTTTTTCTTTCTTTCTCTCTCACCTATAAAGTTTTCTGCAAACCAAGACAAGTGCATTTTGTACAAATTTATCAGAGCTGACACTAAAAATAAACTTTTTTCCTTTGGTCTGAGAGCTTGATGATTGTTCCAGTCTTACCAACACAGATGGCTGTTGGATAATGCAATCCTAAATATTGGGGTATATGTTTGATTTCTTTTGACTATTACTGATGGCTTGTTTTTGTCTAGGGAGATCTTTGTTAGCTATGTCAAATGGGGATTTCATCATGGCAGGCAATGTGTCATTTTTGGTATTGTTTTACACATAGAGATTGGGTTAACCGAATGCCGAGAGGAATGACATTGTCGAGACAGTGACAAAAAGCAAAACTACTTTCATAGCTAATCAGTGATTAGTTTCTGAGGTGGTAATCCTCTATGTGTTTAAAACACTTATATTTCATTGACTGATTTGATGCATACTGTTAAGATTTCAAGAAACAACACTATAGAGGGAGGGAGAGAGAGAGAGAGAGAGAGAGAGAGAGACTTGGAGCTAGAGCTAGTATACAGAATAGTTAAAATGTTATTTGATGGAGATAGAGGTGGCAACAGTGCTGCCCCTTAGTCAGAGGGAATACTGAGTGTGCAGCGTAATGTGTTTCTCTGAGACATGTCTGCATCAGGCTGTCCCTGATGACAACTATTCAAGTCAATTTAATTCAATTGTATTTTATTTATATAGTACCAGATCACAACAAATGTCACTTCAAGCCACTTTACACTGTAAGGTAAAGATCCAGCAGTGTTAGAAAGAAAACCCTAACAATGAGTAACCCTATGAGCAAGTACTTGGCAACTGTGGGAAGGAAAAACTCCCTTTTAACAGGAAGAGGGCTCTGGCAGAACCAGGCTCAGGGAAGGGCAGCCATCTGCCTTGATTGGTTGGGGGTGAGGGAACAGAGAAGAGAGAAAGGAGAGCAAAGACAGACACAGTCTATGAAAGAGAAAAGACATTTAATGACATGCATCAGTAGCAAATAAATGCATGGGGAGAGAAAAGAGGTGGAGAAGAAATGCCCAGCACATCATAAGAAGCCCCCCAGCAGCCTAAACCTATTGCAGCATAACTAAGCCCTGACTGTAAGCTTTGTCAAAAAGAAAAGTTTGAAGCCTGATCTTAAATGTAGAGAGGGTGCCTGCTTTCCGAAATACAGCTGAGAGATCCAGGTTAGTGCCTTGAAATGGTGGAGGTGAAGCCTGTCAGATGGCTCCAGGTGGCTCAAATGAGGCAAACTTTATTATAATTTAAGCAAGTGAGTTTTTAACAGTACATCTCCTTTATAGTTGTTAGGAAGTGGGAAATTATATAGAGACCTTAAGCTGTCTGTGTAGCAGGCTGTAAACATGTTTACTTCTGCTGTGAGAGGTTGGGCATTTTAACATGGGAGTCTATGGGGATTGACTCGCTTTTGGTGGCAGCCTCAAGTGGCCACTAGAGGAACTGCATTTAATTATTATTATTGCTTTAAGCCCTGGAGGTTGTCCTCTGGAAGTCCTTAAGGATCGAGCAGACGTTGGTAAAATTGGGAAGAAAAAGACTGAAAACATCTACAGCAGACATTTTCTTAGTCTGAGTCGTGGGCCGGGTGCTTTCAAACCAAGCCTCATGTTTTTACCACTACACAGGCCAGATGGTTAGGAGACAAAACACAATTGAATCAGCTGCACAGAATGACCCTAAAATGTGAGGGTCATGTGTATAAGGGCACAGACAAGATATCTGATGGCCAGCAGCTGCTCGGGGTTAAGAAATAGCCTTAGAACATAAACTGAGGGCAAACAACAGTCTGGCCTGAGACTCATATTCCTTTGTTCCTACATGGTGTAGAAAAGTAGAAAGTGCACCTCACTAAAGTAATAGATTTGCTGGGTATAAGCAAAGTGTCTTGAACCACCTTTGTTTCAGAGTGTATTGTGTTCTTAAATGCCACAGCGAATGCCACAGTTCTATTAATGTCTGGGCTTATGTAATGTGGAAAATTCATGGTTGTAAATCAAATCAACAGTCTACTGGGCAAGCGGCCAGAAAATGAATGAAAGTTAGCCTGATTTGTAGCTATATACAGTAAGTGTGATGAGTGTGTGTGGGAGGGTAGATCTGTGTGAATCAGATAACGAGAGATTTTGGGCGAGAGGAGTTGAGACAATTGGAGAGATTAAGGCTAATACCACAGAGCAAGAGACTTATATTTGTTTATTCACTGAAAACATGTTGAGAGGGGCTTGTGGTTCGATTCCAGGTGGGGACACAAGCCCCTCTCACCATGGAGGTTCGTGTCTGATCATATAGAAGAAGAAAATGACGCTGTTCTTTCGATTTGTGACCACAGTAAATGCTTTGCTAATGAGTTTAAGGCCTCAATCACTACACATCTTATTCAATACAATGATGTTTATTTTGTAAATTATGGTTCCATTTAAAGTAAAATACACAGTAAAGCAGGGTGTGCTTTAGCGAGTGCACCCTGTGGTTTCATTACCGTTTGGCGCGTGCAGTTTCTCAGTCAGATCCAACCCTTGCTCGTGGTTTAAGAAAAAGAAACACTAAACGAGTTCAGAAAAGGAGCCCACACATCAATGGGTGATGTCACAGTGGCTATATCCATCTTTTTTTTTTGTTTCAAACAGCATTTAACCAGAAACTTTTGAGACTAGAAATCTAGAATATTTTTTGATGGCATGAGAAAACCTGCACAAAAGCACCTGGAACAAGGAAACTCAACACAGAAGGGCCCTGGGACCCACTTATGAGGCAATAGATACAGTATGTGAGCCGGGCTGTTGTCCTTCTGTTGGGGAGTGACATTGGCATGAAGGGTGGTCTTGGTCTGGAACGATCTTTCGGTGGGTGGCGCATATGAGTGAAAATCATATCCACATGAATGTCAGGAGCTGAGGTTTCGCAGTCATGTTTTGTCATGTCTCAGTTGTTTTAATGTTGTGGCTTCTTAGTGTGTTGTCATATTATGTGCATGCCACTCTCGCGTCTGCAGGAGCCAGATAACATGAGCCAAGCGAACTGCTCTTCCTTGTCTTCAATATTTATAACAGGCTAAGCCGGTGAGTGTTGTAACTTCACGTTCTGCAAACAGATTTTCAGTCTTTCCAGGCAGCAAGAAAGGGAGTGTTTTAAATTAAATGTTTGTACCCCAAAGCGGTGGCTTAAATGGAGTCTAACAAGCTTCTGAAAACCCTTAACCTGCGTGACCCTTTGTCGTTTGCACCAGGATGTATCTAAACTGCCTTTCCTCCGTAACACTGAGTGACTGCTTCTAATCCGGGCTCTCAGAGGCAGAGGGCCAAGTTTCCACCTCTTACAGAGCTGACTGTTTCCTGTCGTGACTGTTTTCTTCCTGAGGTCAGCAGGTTACGGCAGCCAACAGAGCTTACTTTGCCGATTGCACGGCTCCCGGTTTTAATAGTTAATCAGTAACAGTCTGGTGTGTGCCAGAACTGTGACGTGAACGGGCAAAATGGTTAGGTAACAGTTTAAAGAGAGAGTTTGGAAATGGATGCCGGCCTTTAATATTTTGTGGGATTTATTCAATAATACTGTAAGCACTTCTGCTTCTGTAGTAACTGTGGTGATCACATGACCTGTTGAGGAGGCTGTTTCCTTTTAATTGTCTTCGAGGGTGAGGCCAAGTCGCTGTGAAACTCCAAAGCATCAAGCAAAGTCACTGACCTCAGCTGTCACATGTTAACGAGATGCAGTGGTTTAAGATTTAGTGACTGGCCGACTCTGTGCATTGAACCGAACCTGTTATGTAATTTTACCTCTGCAGAGATACTAGAGGCTGAGTTAAACTGCAACTTTATCTACAGCAGGTTCATGCTTTAAGAGCATTGCGGCACAGCCAGTCAGGTCTGTTTTCAACCTTCATTACAGCAGCTTCCTGTTGTTTGGAGTTTGTTTTTTTCCTGGTAAAAATAGCGGCGCTGCACTAACAAGTCGCCCATTATGACTGCAGTTGTCGGTGATTATGTGTGTTTGTTTTCCTCCTTGGACACTGAAATTACGGCAGCTACACAATCCTTAAATTTGGCAGCTAAGCTCATGATCAGACAGACTTTTCTTCAGGAGACGTTATAGTTTTGTCATTTATTTTGTTTTATTTTTCCTTGAAGTTTTTCTTTCCACTTCAGTTTAGTTTCATTTGGTTTTTACTGCTTGAAAGTGTTCACTTTGTAGTTTAGTTTTCACAAGTACAAACGCTAAATCACAGATATCCCAGTCTCAGCAATGCCTCCTCATGCAGGTTGTGATGACAGATATGAATAGCTAATATAGCTTTTAAGTCTAACTTTTGCCTTTAATCAACTAAACTGTTTTTTGGCTCCAGTTTTAATTTTTGGTTTACTTTTAGTTCCCTTCCTTTGCTGTGCTGCTTCCAGGACACTAAACATGTGTTTGCAGTGGAGAATACGCTGTAATCACCAGTTACAGAGGGTAGCTTGCTATCTACGTTAAAGCCAAACAGCTGGAGGTCAGACATGTCGGGTCAAATTAAGAATAACAAAATGACTCTGGGTCTGTTACAAATCGTGCATAATACTCAGGCTGAATGTGTTTTCCAGCCTTCTGTTTCAGACCTGCCTATGCTGACCTGTCCGGCAAGCTGCAGCATCCCTTCATCAACACCACCCGTCATGCGCCGTAACGTTGATTTTATCTCAGATTAATTCATTTTTGTAAACCTTTCACTGAGTCAGGACCATTTTAGCCAAGTGCTGCATTTAGGGTGACCAGATCCCAATAAACTAAAACAAACAAAACAAACAATTTTACTCATCCCCAGATGGGGAAATTCCAAATCACCAACACTTAGATGTTACACACACACACACACACACACACACTTTTACATGCAACATGCAGTGGTGAGAGAGGTTAGTGAGCAAGCTGCACAATACAGGTGCCAGGGAGCAATGCCGGGGGGGTCCGGCGCCTTGCTCAAGGGCACCTCGGCAATGCTCAGGGGGTGAGCTGACATCTTTCTGGCCTCTGGTTTCACCTCCGTGCGTGTGGGTCCGGGGTGAGGTCTTGAGCTGGTGGGGCTTAGATGGCCACCAGGCAAAAAAAGCTAATATGAAATCGCTCCTGGAATTCACCCAAACGCGTGTGAGAGATGGCGTGGTCAATAGAAAGAAGGTTCTTGGGTCTGATGAGACAAAATTGAGCTTTTTGGCCATCAGGAGAGACGCTATGTTTGAACATTAAACACTCCACATCACCACAAGCACACCATCTGCACCATGAGCATGGTGGTGGCAGCATCACTGCTCTGCTGCTTCTCAGCAGCAGGCCCTGGACGGCTTGTAAAGGTAGAGGGGAACATAAATGCAGAAAAATATCACCAAATCCTGGAAGAGAATCTGACTCAGTCTGCAAGAGAACCACGGCTTGGGAGAAGATTTATTTTCCAGCAAAACAGCGACCCCAAGCACACAGCAAAAGCTCCACAGAAATGGTTCAAAGACAGCATGGTGGATGTGCTGGATTGGCCAAGTCAAAGCCCAGATCTCCATGCAATCGAGAATTTGTGGCTGGATTTGAAAAGAGCTGTTCACACCTGATCCCCGAGCAGCCTGACAGAGTTTGAGCTGTTTTGCAAAGAAGAATGGCGAAAAATTTCAGTGTCCAGATGTCCCAGCCTGACTGAGACATGTCCACACAGACTCGGTGCTGTGATTGCAGTCAAAGGTGCATCTGCTAAATACTGACCTGAAGGGGGGAATATTTATGCAAATGCTTATTTTACCTTATGTATTTTTATTTAAATGGCATTAGTTTGTAAAACTCTATTTTCACGTTGAATTGAAAGATTATTTTGTAAATTCTTGACCATTATTTTATTTATGAAGCAATAAAAAGGGGAAACTTCCAAGGGGGCAAATACTTCTTCTAGGCAGTGTATGTTACTGCAATACTCAGCATATCACCAAATGTTTAAAACCACAATAAGTATCATGAAAATGTCATATTTTGGGGTCTGTGGTGATTCCTACCTCTAGTTGCTGCGTCACTTCTGGTTTAATCTGTCACTTATGATATTACTTTTAGAATTACAGTCATTGGAGCCATATATATTGACAGTTGACTCAATATGCAGCAACATATCTTAACTATTTATTTGTCACTTTTAGCTGAATTCCTTCTTTTAAAACTCATTTCTAATCATTTATTCTTCTACCTAACTGGTTACATGTCTTTGCTCTTTTGTTACCTAGTTTTCACGACTGAAAGCAGGCATTGTTCTTTTTACATTAAACTGCAATCTCTCTTCTATAATTAGCTGAGTTCTCATGTAGCCCTTGAAAAACTGCTGACGTAGCCTCTGGGGTATAAGCACCCTGTCTGGGAATCAATACATGGTGTGCATTGGTTTGTGTTCCTCTTGAACTAAACTATATGGATGATAATAATATGCTTTGTTGTGTGTATGTTATTGCAGCAGTGCATAATAAGTGGCATCTAATTCAAAATATGCAGGCGTCAAATCTCGTTCAGCCCCATCTGACTCTAATATACATTATGACATAGATATCTCTTTACATAACACCCCTACTTACTCTAACTGCTTACTTCATTAAACATTCACAGTGCATTTTCATCCTCCTTTCCATCTGAATTTATTTGCTTTGTTTTCTCTCCTAATTAACTTTCCTATTTTAGTGTTTGTCCCATTAATCAACTCCCAGAATCTCCCTTTTTCTCCCTTTCTGTTCAGCCAATGAAGCATCATGGCCTACCATCACCAAGAGTGTACCAGACTGGAGGACCAGCAGTCCAGAGCAGGTACTGTTTTTCTCTTTTACAGCTATTCCCATAAATTCTAATGAATGATTTAATGTACCGTAAGACATTATAGAGGAGCTGAGGCCTGCCTGAGGCTTCTGCTTAGCAGTGAAGTGACTGTGTGAACTTTTCAACTCACAAAGTCCCTGGAGGGAAATCTCCACGGAAGACAGTCATGGAGGTTTATGTGGAAAAAAAAAAAATAGGTTGTATAGTCACACTTCATTTTTGCGTTTCCCACTCAGCAGCTTCCCTCTGGTTATGGTACCTACCCCAGTGCCACCCACCAGGCCGCGGGGCATCACTGCGCCACGAGCTCCCTGCCCCGTTCTGCCCCTGGTACTCTGGGTTGGCCCCGATCCAGTGCCGCTTCATCCTCCCCTTCGTCATCTTCCGCTTCACAGCAAATACAGCAGCGTATTTCTGTCCCTCCTAACTCAAGCCAAGGTAATCGAACGTTTTATTTATTCAAATAAAAGCTTTTCTCCCTCTTTCTGTCTTGTTGACTGCTTAATTTCCTTTCTCTGTTTCTGCCCTTAGGTTCTGCCACCACCTCCCAGCCCTCCCCTCTGTCCCCACAAACAGAGCGGACAGATCCCCCTCCGGCAGTGGCCGTGCGTCCCTACG